>CAUYRH010002580.1:0-16533 GCA_963574655.1 Perodicticus potto
TTTGTTTGCTCATGCAATTCCAATCAAAGAAAGAGAAAGGAAGAAAAAAAGAAAGAAAAAGAAAGAGAGAGAGAGAGAGAGAGAGAGAGAGAGAGAGAGAAAGAAAGAAAGAAAGAAAGAAAGAAAGAAAGAAAGAAAGAATTAGAAGAAATGTCCAGGTCACTTAAGACTTCTTCAGACTCACCAAGGGGAAGGTCAAAGCAATTCTACATAGACCACAAGGATGCAGAGTCTTAGCTTTGGGATGGTGTGTTCTGTATATATCTATTAATCCCTTTTGTTTTAAGGTCACATTTAAGTCCTCTGTATCTTTGTTTAGTTTCTATTTAGAGGATCTGTCCATTTCTGCTAACGGGGTGTTAAAGTCCCTGACTATTATGGTGTTATGGGAATATCATCTATCAAAGTCTGTTTCATAAATCTGTGAGCATTTAAATTGGGTGCATAAATATTTAAAATAGAAATGTCTTCTTCTTGTATTGTACCTTTGATCAGTGTAAAGTATCCATCTTTGTCTTTCTCAACTTTAGTTGCTTTAAATCCTCTTGTATCTGAAAATAAGATTGCAACCCCCCCTTTCCTCTGATTTCCTTTTGGTTAAAATACTGTTTTCCATCCCTTAATTCTGAGTCTTGATTTGTCCTTCAGAGCTAGGTGTCTCCTGGAGACAGCATGTGGATGGCTTATGCTTTTTTATCCAATGAGCCAGCCTGTGACTCTTCAGTGGTGAATTCAGTCCATTGACATTTAATGAGGGAATTGATATGTGTGTGGAGTTCTATTCGTCTTATTTTGTAAAAGTCTGTTGTGTAGTTTTATCCTTGGCACCATTGTTGAAGCTAAGGTTTCACCTTTAGCCTCTGGGTGGCTACTTTGTATATTCTTTTTTTGTTGTTGTTTTTGATCAACATGATTTAACTGTGCCACTGAAGGTGAACTATAGGTTAAAGTGTGCTGTGAGATAAAAAGGTTGACGAACACTGCAGTAGAGGGTGAAAAGTTCATTAATAAAGGTTTCCGAGTCTATATCTCTGCTAACCATTAACTAATACTTGCCGAGGTTTAGTGTAGTAGCAATGTATCCTCAAGTGTCTTAAAAGGCTATTAAAATATTCCTTTCATTTCAAAGTATTTTTTATGTAAGGATAAGTATTTTTTAACCTAGATATCATATTGTAATTCATTGAATGCAGAAATAGACATGAGAATCAAGATGTCTTCTAGGCCAAACATTGAAGCGATTAGTAAGAATGTAAAATGATCTCTCCTCACTTAATGCAGTATTGGAAAACATAGTTATTTGTGACAGATATTTATACTACCATATAATGAGTTCATTAGTGAAATTTTAGTGAAATAATTTATGTATTTTTATTGCTTGGTTTTAGTTTCAAAAATGGTAAATATCAATAGGTATAACCCTCTTGATAAACACCTCTTTGGAGTTCTCAATGTTTAAAAGTGTAAAGGAGTCCTGAGATTTAAAAAATTCGATAACTACTTAGTTAGAGAACTCTTTCTGAAATGCAAGAGATTTGACTTTGCAAGAAATGGGATAAGATGGTTCCCAGAACTGTTTTCTTGTTTTTTCTGGTTGGTGTGTTTGTTGTTTTTTGGGGTGGATCTTGGATCTTAAGGGTGAAAGCTTTTCGTATATGTTTATTTCCTTATGGAATGTGCCCAACAGCGTAGTCTTATACAAACTATCATTTGTATTTTGTTAGTGTGTTGTGAAAGCAATTGAGGATGTTATAACTAGTATTTTTATCTTAATGGAGTGGAATAGATCAGAAAATATTAGGCTTCATCATTCATAGAAAGTGTATTTAGTATTTTGTTAAACTTTTGTTTCAATTAAATCTGTACATGTAAGAATAAGCAAATATGTATTGGGTCACCATAAAAAATGTTTGTATTTCTGTGGGTTGTCTCTGAAATTTTTGAAGCTTTTGCAGCGGAGGGTTTTGTTAGCAAGGCTTCTGCCTGGATTCTGACCTTATGCTCTCTTATTTCTCAGTGGCTATTATTTCCAATGCCATCCCCTGATTTCTTGCGCAATATCCTTTTAGTATTTCTTGGCTTCTCCACATTGACCTTATATTAATCTGATTTGAAGTATTGATGTATTACAGCTTTTCTTTTACCTGTGGTCGTTTCCTCTTTCTTACCCATGTTCCATTTCCATTTAAGCCTGTCCACAACTCTGTGCCACTTTATCCCACAGATACGACTCCACAAACAATCTGTTCTCGTCAAACTGATCAGAAGCTTTCTAGATGCCACAGCTTTGCTTAAGTCCCCCCCTGCTCGGTTTATGGGATTTGCACTCTGGGTTCAACACACAACTCAGAGATCTCTCCTCTGGGAAGTCATTTCTCACCTCCTTTTCTGTCACCAATCACAAACCTCAACAGGCATTGAATGTTTCTATGTTATCCGAAAGACCAAGATGGCTAGATAGAGACCAAGGGAGAGCTTTATTGTCAATGTCAATTTGCAAACCAGGAAGAGATAGTCTCTGGGGTGGACAGAAGGTGCTCTGTCTTCAGAAAAGTAAAGGGCAGCTTGGGTTCGATGCCTCCCTGGGTCTGTGTGGTTCAGTGGAGTCATGTATATCCAGCAGGTTAGAGAGAAAGGGGCGCATTTATAAGGGGAGTCAGGTGTGTGCAGAATGATGGGGAAACATATATGGAGCACATGCCCCGTTCACTTTGAAGCAGGGATTTAACATTAAAATGAGGTGGAATTTGGCTCCCTATGTCAGAAGGTGATCTATAGAATAAAAAGACAGTTTGGGCACAACCTCTGGCTGAAACTGGCTTGGGGTCTGCAGTTGCTTGTACAAAAAGAATATTTGTGAGCCTGGTTATTTGTCCAGTCAGAGCTGTGGTGGCCTGAGTCATAAATCAGCGAGTTTAAGAGGGGTCTGATAACTGGCCTGGTAGCTCCTATTGTTAAGGAGTTTGGTAAAAGTGGAGTTTTGCTTGTGCTTTTGGGATTTAGAAATACGCCCTGCCAGCTGGGCCCTGATCCCTCCACTTGTAGGTGACTTTCATTTTCTTAACTTTAGGGTCAATTTTAGTTGATAAAGGGGTGTCTGTTTTGATTTCTCAGATCACATCTACCTGGTAGATTCACAAAAATATTAGTACTTCAGTGAGGCATTAAGAATAAGAAAACATTTACTTCGCCAATTCCCACATAGATTGAATGACATAGGTTCTGTATAGTTTCAAAAATTCTGTGAATCCAAGCAGCAAGTCCCTGGGATCACAGGAGGACAAGAAAAACTGGAAGCGAGAGCATTTCAAAGTCTTGATTGAAATGCAAAGGATTGCTATCATCGTATGCGATCAGATGAAACCTGTTCAGTATGATAAATCTTTTCACCAAATTTCCCCTGAGAGGAGACTCATTTCTGGGACATTTATATTTTATATGAAGAGAAAATTGGCATTTTTTTCCAGTACTTATTTTTTTCTGCCTTGTTCTGCAAGTGTGCCCCTGTATACCACATCACGGGAAGGTTGTTTCTTAACAACTGTGTAACCTTGAATCTACCACCTGAACTTTCAGAAGTTAACAATATTGTTTTTTTTTTCTTCCTTTTTTTTTTTTTATTGAATCATAGCTGTGTACAATAATTCAATCATGGGGTACAGTGTGCGGGCCTCACATTGTTAACTTCTCGTTAGGGATGACACTGGGGTCCCTAATGAGAAGTTAACAATGTGACTACATGGCTGTTAGGAGTAGAGTAAATTAAAGAATATGTATATACAAGTAGAGTGTAAATTTCACTTTAATAGCATATTAACTATTGTGTCTTGCTCCCTCTCTCTCTCTTTTTCTTTTTTTGAGACCGAGTTTTACTCTATTACCTTGGGTAGAGTATCATGGTATCATAGGTCACAGCAACCTTACACTCCTGGGCTGAAGCAATCCTCCTGCCTCAGGCTGTGTAGTAGCTGGGACTACAGGTGCCTGCCACCATGCCCTGCTAATGTTTTCTATTTTTAATAGACATGGGCTCTCACTCTGCTCAGACTGGTTTGAACTCCTGAGTTCAAGCAATTCACCCATCTCAGCCTCCCACAGTGCTGGGATTAAAGGCATAAGCCACTGCACCCTCTTTTTTTCCCCTGATATTTTTTGAAGTCTCATGGGAGATAAAGAAGTTAGGAAGGCTTTAGAGAAAGGCAGGTCTGGTGCCAAAAGTGAACACGCTGGCAGGTGAGACCTGTGTCTCTATACATGGGAAATTTACACTAATGGACAAATCCATATACGGTACATTTTCCTAAATGATATTTTTTTTATAGAGGGAGCTTGTATTAATTTCAAAAGATATGTTGACATACCAGATTAATGATTTTTACAGCCCGGGGATGAGGATGTGGAGGCTCATCCATGGAGTCTGTCAACTTTTGTGCCTTTTTAATATTTCCCACAACGAAAGTTTAGAAAATTCCATTCATAATGGAGATCTTACAGTAGTCTAAGTATAGGTCACATAAGATTTGATTTCATATGATTCCGCTTCCTAAGTGCACATATTTCCTAGTAGGGCGTATTCATTGCTTACGACTTATACTAATACCAACTGGAAAGACACGGAGGGGTGCCTTAGGAAACACAGTAAAGGATGTTGGCACTGTGCAGAGGAAACTGCTCCGACAAGGTGACAAGGAGTGGCTAGAAGAGGACGACAGGCAGGCCATGACATCCCACCCATTATGTGAGGAGTGGCAATCATTTCTTCCTCCCTTGGGAATTCTTAGAATTTTAGGGTCCATACAGGTAGGCAAGTGGGTTTTTGAAAAAGCGAATTGAAGCCAGGTGCAGTGGGTCACGTCTATAAACCTAGCACTCTGGGAGGCTGAGGCGGATGGATCGCCTAAGCTCAGGAGTTCAAGACCAACCTGAGCCAAGCAGGACCTATCTCTACTAAAAATGGAAAAACTACCTGGTGTTGTGGTCCCAGCCTGTAGTCCCAGCTACTTGGGAGGCTGAGGCAAGAGGATTGCTGAAGCCCAAGAGTTTAAGGTTGCTGTGAGCTAGGACACCAGGTCACTCTACCCAAGCTGACACAGTGAGCCTCTTTCTTTAAAAGAAAAAAAGAAAGAAAAAGAAAAGTGAATTGATATTTAGTGGAAGATAAATGTCTCCCCAAAGAAGTCATGTAACTTTCTGCCTATGTCCCCTAACTGAGCAGTATAATACTGCCTCGTATGAAATAGTGGAGGTTTCGTTTGGTCTTTTATTGCTTCTAAGGTATAAAGATGTAAACCAACAACTCATGCAGAGGTTCGGTGCCAACCATTCTCACACACAGGAGTAATGTATTTCTGATCAACTGTTCAGCTAGCTACCAAATCAGTGCTTTAGTTTGTCCTCAACATTTATTAGTCATAGAATGTTAGAAGTGGAAGGGGAATTTGCTTACATAGAAGACATCATTTTAGAAAAGGATTTACTCCAAATCCCATTTTAGGAATTTAGTGACATATACATGCATAAGTGAAATTTGCAAGTGTGGAAATAAATGAAGACCGTCTAAATGGAAACTAAGAAAATATATGTATTCAGAGCTTGCTACGTAGCAAGGGAATCAGCCATTATCACTTGCGTTTAGCAGGAAATGGGAAAACTTTATAGTAAAAATCATGCCTGAGTCCTGGTCGTTCTGGACTCCTGGCAGCTGAGTTGGTGGTTTGGCTTCACAGGCTGGTTGCAGGAGTGCGTGCCAGAGTTCTGCGCTCATACATGGTCTGGCCATTTTTCTTTGTATATTCAGTCTTTCCAAAGGGACTGTTGAGAATACAGATGTGATTAAACCAGTATGGCTGTCAAGCACTCATTCCATCAAAGAAGCGGTATTCTCATTTCATAAGGAAGGGGTACAAAGTCCTAGAGGGGTTAAATTACTTTCCTAAAATCATTCATCAAATGACAGACCTCAAATTCGCACATGGCTCTGCTGGGCAACAAAGGTCACATCTTTCCACTCCAAGCTCTGAAAGATGTATATCCATGCAGGTATCAAGATGTTCAGGAGAAGATGCTGGTTCAATTATGTCTTCAGTATTTACATTTTCCTTTAAGACAGTAAAAACAAAGCTACTGTTTTTCATTCTTCAGGACAGAATATAAAGCTGCACGAGGTCCTCTCGGCTGGTGGAGACATGCAGAATTGTTGACATTCAGGAGGGCATCTATGTGGAAGTCTCTGTGTGAGACCGACCATTTATCCAAAGGGGAAATTGTTTCAAGAGATTCAGTATCACTGCCATGACCTTCTGGTGTTCATGTTCCAATCATAAGATAATAGCCATTGATATCCAGGGATAAGTAAAGCCCATTTCTTATTTCATTTTATTTCCTGATGGAATTTATTGAGAACTATTGTCAGGAAGAAGCAGCCTAGCATTCTGATTTTCTTGGTCCTCAGAAGGAAAATAAAATTTGGGGGAACATAAAAGAGCCAGTTATTGAACTGGAAGTTTTATGTTTAGGCGTCTCGGCTCAGATTGACTTGGCTTTGGGATTTTATGTGAATTAGTCCACCTCTCATTTTAATGGCTCTCTTGAGAGTAGAGTCGAATGAAAGAACAGTCCTGTGCAGAAAGCCCTCTTTCATAGACGGGCCAACGAGAAGGTAATGATTTGGCCAAATTCCCATCTCCGGCCTTCCAGCTACAAAGGCTGAATCACAAAAAAGCCACATGGAATTTTCCCTTCTTTATAGCTAAGTCTTCAGTGGGTTGGAAAGATCAATATTGCTTTTCAAACACTTCCGAAAAATAAAATCCATTTTAACTTGAATTGGCAGCGTTAGCAAAGCTAGGAAGGTGGGAATTCGATTCCTTCAGCTTTTCTATGGTTTGTTCATCGATCGCAGGAGAATTCTAGGAATTGGAAATTCAAGAATCAATGTGTGAAATAAGTAAACCAGGAGTGCCATGTAAAGAAAAAGGTCAGTGTCAGCAGAAGCAGAAAACAATTCAAAACTTCGAAACATATAAGTCAAATAATCAAGTGACATACACACTTTTTTTTTTTGAAACAGAGTCTCACTATGTCGCCCTTGGTAGAGTGCTGTGGCATCACAGCTCACAGCAACCTCAAACTCTTGGGCTTAACCGATTCTCTTGGCTCAGCTTCCCAAGTAGCTGAGACTACTGGCGCCCGCCACAACGCCCGGCTATTTTTATTGTTATTGTTGTCATTGTTGTTTAGCAGGCTTGGACTGGGTTCAAACCCACCAGCCCCAATGCATGTAGCTGGTGCCCTAACCACTGAGCAATGGACGCCAAGCCTCTAAGCGCTTTCTTTTAGGGTGTGCAGCTAAAGTAAGTCTCCTCATTGGCGTGATGATGCTTTTGTCCTTTTTAAGTGTGTTTGCCTTACCTTCGGATTATAATCCCTTTTTTATTTTCTTTTGAGAATGACAGCCACAGACATGTACTGGTTCTTGAACTAAGCCAGCAGGAGGGACCCAGGCTAAGGACTCACCACTCATACATAAGGTAGCAATGACTATGCAAGAATCATGCCAAAGATATCTCTGGGGCTCGTATTACAAATAAATTGTCATAAAAGTAAATTCCTTGTGTAATATTTCTTGATGTCACATCATTAAATATATACATGCATATATATATATATATATATTTTAATCCTTGCCTATACTTAATCCCTGGCCCTCATGGTTTATCTCAGTGGAAGCAGAGCACAGCCCTATTTTGCAACTTTCATGCTCTGACAGGTCCTGCCCAGAACAACACCCTTAAACCAGGTTTCCGGAGAATATTAAGCCCGGATGACCTAAGGCATCGATTGTATGTAGTAAATAAACTTCTCTCCTGCGCATTTGGAATGCAGCTAGTCCTGGACCAATCTTGAAAGACCGGAGAAGGGCAGTGCCTGTGGCTCAAAGGGTAGGGCGCTGGCCCCATATACCAGAGGTGGCGGGTTCAAACCCAGCCCCAGCCAAAAACTGCAAGAAAAAAAGAAAAAGAAAGAAATAGAAAAGAAAATAATTGCCAACATGATATGCTGCAGCATTCCAGGTATTCTGCAAATACAGTATCCTCCTAATCCCAAATGCTGCATCACGGAGCTTAATTCTTGCCAGTGGTTGCATTTCGTGTTCTCGGTCCGTTTACGGGAATAACAGAGATGCTTTTGGTCTGTACTGCACGTTCACTCTAAGTCTGGGTTTCCGGGTGGGAGTAAAGTGTGCAGGTGCTGGAGGGAGAGAGAGCATTTGTTTCACAGGCGTCTAGGAGTTTGTAGTGCACAGTGGTGAGAATTCATCAGATTTTCATCACGGATCTCAGCTGCAGCGGACCACTGCAGGAAGGACACTCTGTGTCCAACTATGGGAAAGGCTGGACCTGCTGATCAGGGAAAGAAGGATGAGACAGTTTAGGTCATGATTCGTGGATTTACAAATAACCTGAATAACATAAGCCTGAAACCCTAAAATGGTGGGGTTCCTTTTAAGCTTCAGTGAGGCAAGTATTAATAATGAGAACTATGTATGCATTCAAGTAGCAGGTAATATACACACAGAATTTATTACCCAAGGATCATGGAAGCTTAAATGGTTTCCAAAAGATTTACATGAATTTATAAACAACGAAGACATAAATGGCTAGGAAGAGGAACTGGACTTTAAATCAAAGAATTGAAACTTTATAGTAGTTCTTACGCGCCAAAGCTGTTATAAATCCCTTGTGCCTTGAGGGAGGTATTATGAATTGTGAGGCCCCTTTCCTTTGGCCAGAATGTTTTAAAATGTCAAATTCACCCAAGAGCACCTTGACATCTTTTGTTAATCCTTCCTGCCCAAATCTCAGAGATTAGCTAAATCCAGGGCATGTTCTGCATGCTGGGCCTTTTCCCCTCATCTAAATCAACAGCTGTCTTTAGACACTGTTTCCTAAGCATTCCTAGCTGGTGTCATTTTCCAGGAATGATCGGTCTATCTTTATGAAAGCTGTGGTTACTGAATTTCATATTGATTCCAGAAGCCAAAATAGGAGAAAAGCTTACCTGAGAGCAAACACCTGCGTCAGGAAAATCGCTACCGGAGAGGCTGTTCATGTATCAGAAATTCTGATCTCTCCTCGGAGAGGGCTGATGAGACTGCTGATTCTGACTTGGAAGGTCATAAGAAATGAAGGTGACTAATGAAAAAAGAAGATAAACAATTTAGTCCATTCGTTCTGCATTTAAAAGACAAAAAAATAGAGAGGTAATTTCTGAGTAGACCAATTTAGTTGCCAAAGGTCATTGGCAATCACACAGAATGTTTACAGAAATTAAATATATATATATATACACACACACAAATACATACATGCACAAATATACACACGAATATATAAACACACAAATATATATACACACACACAAATATATACACACAAATATATATATATACACACACAAATATACACGCACACACACACATGTACACACAAAGATATACACACACATATGTGTATATATAAATAAGTTCGGGGGGGGGTTGTGTGTGTGTGTGTTTTGATATAGGGTCTCACTCTGTTGCCTAGGCTAGAGGGCTGTGACATCATAGCTCACAGCAACTCCTGAGCACAAGCAATCCCCCTGCTTCAGCCTTTCAAATAGCTGGAACTATAGGTGCCCACCATAATGGCTAGCTAATTTTTCTATTTTTAGTAGAGATGGAGGTCTCTCTTTTGCTCAGTCTGGTCTCGAAGCCCTGGCCTGAACTGATCCTCCCACCTCAGCCTCCCAAAGTATTAGGATTACAGGCATGAGCCACAGCACTCCACCACAGACAGTATATTACTACCTATAATGAGCAGTTGGGGATATTTGACCCCCAAATATGTAACAACAGATGTTGGAATAATGGAATTAAGGTTAAGATTTTAATCCTGTTAAAGTGAGAATTCTTAAATAATCCAAATAGAAAAACATATTAATCTGTCTAATAGCAAAACAACCCCAACACCAACATAGAAGCCCAACACAGAAATATAAGAGGTGAAAACGGGGGGCCCTTCGTAATTCTTCATAGCCCCTGCTGCAGATAGCAGAACTGGTGCAAATCATTAAGGGATTTAAAATCTAAAGAGAATGCATATATGCATATAAATAACTTAATTATGAATCATATAGAGTAAGGTGGGGGCAAATATTTTAAAACTACAAATAAAAGTCTTGAGTTCAAAGAGGCTACAATTATATTCAATTGGGATGAGAGAGGGGTGGGGATAAGGAAAAGCCTCCAGAAGAAGGCAAAATTTAAAATGATCCTAGAAGTATAGTTGGATTTTCATAGGCACGGAAGGGAAAGGAAAGGGGGCTACTGGGGGGCTGAATGGTATGTGAGAAGATAAGGCAAGGAGCAATTGCTGAGAATGTCGGGAGCACGAGGCACAATTAAGGGAATCCTATTTTAGGGCTGACCTTGTGAAAAGCTTGGCATCTGTTGTTGAGGCCCCCTGAGAAGAAAGAGAAAAAGCGGTTTGAGGAGAAAGAAAAAGAAGTTTAGTTCTTTGCTCACAAAGGAGGGAAATAGCAGACTGTCATCTCGAAATCCAAATTCCTCTCCATAGCAAAGACGGAGCTTTTAAAGGGAGGCCCTCATTTCCAGGCTAGTGATTTTAATTGTCCCATCATCTCTGGTGAAGACAAAGCCGGGGATGCTCACTCGACCCTTGCCAGGCACCCAACCTCTGGCCCATCTCCTACAGTGTAAAGAACAAAAAATACTCTCCCGTCTCTCCCGAAAACTAACCCTCCTAGCCCTGTATTCCTAGGCAGGAATACAGGTCTCAATTCCCCCCAAAAAGTGAGAGAAGTTTTAAAGAGACAAAAAAAATTGTTTGCTCCTCCCTTCTCCCTTTTTAGGCCATTCCCTCAGTCATATATTCCCCACTCTCAATTTTACACTTCTTTATCTGTGGGAAGAGAGTGACTGCTCTGTTTCAGAATGACAGGTTGGGGTCTCGCTGGAGAGAAATCTGAGTATTTAACATAGTGAGAACTCACAGAGTTGTGAGGTCAAGGAAACGTTTAAACAAGAGGTGAAATATCCAGACTTGTTCCCAAGTTAATTCTGGGATTGGTCAACTGAACCGACTAAGATGGGCTCAAAACAGGAGCTAAAGGGTCCTTTTAAGAGAGAGTTTCAAGCATCAATATGGGTTGATGGCAAGGTAGAAGTGAGTTTGAAAATTGCTATAAAGGCAGCTTTCAGAGAATTAAAACTTAGGGTGGAGGGGCAGAGGGAGATCTGACTCATTCCCATCGAGAAGCTGCGGATGAAGCGATTGATTCAGGAATTCACATGCTCTGCCTCCTCCTCCCTCCCCACCCCTTTATCCTGCCTGCCTTCTTAGATCTCACCTTACCTTACCCATGAATCCTTTCCCCAATATTTCAGGGAACACTGACAACTCTCCTATTTGAACTTGGACTGCAATAGACATCAACCATCATGCTCCTTTTGAAAGTTAAAGAAGTCACACCTCATAGGAACAACAAAATTCTGAAAACCTAAGATACTTTATCACACATATTTAATACCCTTGTTATTTTCTGTCATGGGCAAACACTGCCTTCAGCAAAGATTACATGTAATTAACCAAGCAGTGCCCTTGGTCATGTTATTTCTTTCTTTCTGTCTTTTATAGCTGCGAAAATTCATTCAGTTCTTTTACGCATCAATTTTTATCTGTCTTTAGCTCTCTAATACTTAGCAGTCTTCCTTTCTTACTCTATCTTGTTTTTTCCAGACTTCCTTTCTTAAAATTTTTCTGCTATATAACTATTCTTGTGTTTTTCATAAAGCTTTCAGGTTAATAAAATGATAATGAACAGCACACTATTGTTTTGTCTTCCCAATGCCTCCTTTCCACTGCACTTCCCTTTAGTGTTGAGGTGCAAAAAATCAGAGATTTGTCTCAAAATGCAGGTATAAAAATAAGAGAGAGAATCAATTTCTGCCCAGGTTCCTGGACTATGAACTGTAAAGCTCAGACAATAGGGCAGCTGTGTTTGCTGTTCTGTGGAGTGGAGAACTAAGACAACATTCTGGGTTGAGAAGAACAGTGATGTTACCACAAAAAGAGGAGCCAGAGGAGGCAGTAAGAGTGTCCTGAAGGTGGGCTGTGGCTGAGACCTGCTCATGTTCCCAGGTTTGAGTTACAGAAATGATCCCACAAGATTGCAGCACGTTTTTTCATTCATGACAGCTTAAGTTGGGTTTCTGTTACTTGTAATCCAAGTAATCCCACAGACATGAGCATACCTTTTTCCTTTACCTATTTATTTATTTTGAGTAGCAGTTATATTCCTTGAGATGGATAAGAGAACTCCTTTATGTGAGAAAAATAACCCAACCAGAAACAAGACTTGTAAATCAAAAAATAAAATTTACCTCTATTTCTGTAAAATCACAAAAAGATATAAGCTCTAAATTCTCCAAATAAATACATCTATATTCAAGATGAAGTAGGACAGGCTTACATGTGACTAGATTTTATTAGTTTCTGGTTTTAGTCACAATTACTCCTGAAAATGGCAGATTTTTTATATGAAAAGAGTAATTAATTCTGAGTTAAGGTGCTGACTGCAGTCAACTCCAATGTGGAAGGAAATCATGACAATTAGTGGAAGATTTAATTGAATTATTGGTGGAGAAAAGTTTGTGTTGCAAATTTTAATCTCATTGTTCTTATTTGACTTTCATTAGAGACCATTTCTCCTTTCTCTGCTTTCACTGCTGAATTCAGAAGTGCAAGTCATTTTCTTCCTTAGAAAGTCTTTCTGAAGGAAAAAGAGATATAAGCAGATTTAAAGTATGAAACATCTGCCACCATGTAATTGCCCAAGAAATCCAAGAAGCACCTTAGTGATCATTTCTCCCATTTTCATGGCTAGCACTTAACAGTGTATACACAATTTGAAAATTTGTGCACAGAGGAAAAACCCCATTCAGTATGCCCATAGAGTCTCTCGTTTATATCTTCAAATGCCCGTGCTTAATGGTGGGTGTCAATAGGAAGCTGGAAAACTTCCCTTGAAATTGTGATTGATTCATTTCCTTTTTAGAACTACAGAGTACAAAATATTTTTTCTTTACTTCCCACCAATGTTTTGCCTGTAGTCAAGGTGTCTCTGTAAAGCTATTGGCTTAATGAAATCAATAATAATGATATTGTGGCGAAGTTCTGGCAGACACAGCTACAAGTAAATGTAATTAAAAACTCCCCTTGTTGTTTGGAACATTAGAGGACTGGAAAGGTTTCAAGGCAGCAATTTTCATCAGTATGTGGGAGCCTTGTTTGGCAGCCCCTCTTGAATAATTAGTGACTGTCTTCCAAGACGACGTACCCACAGAACGTGCCCCCTCTTTCATATTGTCGATGTACAGGCAGGGGTTGCTTAACCTGAGCAGTGTTCGAGAAACATACAAGCCCTGAAGTGACATCTAAACTATTCCAGTGGAAAGGCTAATTATGAAGTCCTGGAAAAAGAGCAAAGTGTCGAAATTCAATTGTGCCTTTCATGTTGAGAGCTTGCACATGACAGTGAACTTGAGTGTTACATCTATCAGCAAGAAGACAGCTTCGTAAACAGCCACTAATTTACTCTCATGTGCTGAAGGAGGAAATTCCTCTAACAACCAACTGAAGAATCTCCACCCTAGATAGAGCAGAACGAATGAGTATTTTAACCTGTAGTGCATTGAGCTCTTCTGTCCCATTATTCCCAAATCTGATAGTTTATTTTTTGGCCACAAGTTAGATAAAAAGAAAAAGAAGCAATCAAACCAAATCTTTAATTTAACTTTTACTTTCATTCTGGGTCTTTCAGAAAAGGTACACATGTGCCTTAAAAATTCAGCAGTTCAGGGCGACGCCTATAGCACAGTGGGTAGGGCGCTGGCCACATACACCGGAGCCGGTGGGTTCGAACCCTGCCCAGGCCTGCTAAAACAACAATTACAACTGCAACAACAACAACAATAACAACAACAACAAATAGCCGGGAGTTGTGGTGGGTGCCTGTGGTCCCAGCTACTTGGGAAGCTGAGGCAGGAGAATCGCTTGAGCTCAAGAGTCTGAAGTTGCTGTGAGCTGTGACACCAGAGCACTCTACTCAGGATGACAACTTGTGGGACTCTGTCTCAAAAAAAAAAAAAAATTCAGCAGTCCCTCCAAACACCCCCCCTCTTTATTTTTGAGTCCCCATTATGGGTCAGGCACTTTATGTATTAGCACTACAAACATGAGTGAGGTAACATTTCTTTCTTCAAGAAGTTCATATTTACAGATGGTTAGACCAGTTAATAAACTGTGAATTATTCTATCTTAATAGGTATAAAATAATTTTGAACAAGTTAAGCTACAGATATTATTATTATTGTTATTATTATTATTATTATTATTATTATTTTTGAGACAGAGTCTCACTCTGTCACCTAGGGTAGAGTGCTGTAATGTCATAGCTCACAGCAACCTCAAGTTTTGGGTTTGAGTGATCCTTTTGCCTCAGCCTCCCAAGTAACTGGGACTACAGGTGCTGTTTTTAGAGACAGAGTTTCTCCCTTGCTCACGCTGGTCATTCCACCCTCTTTGGCCTCCCAGAGTGCTGGGATTACAGGCTTGAGCCACAAAGCCTGGCCTAAGATATTCTTAGAACTACTTTGCAAAGGACAGTTATTTTGCTTTTATTACACAGAGTGAATCAATTTGTATGGGAAAAAAGAGACAAAGCCCCGCAAAGAGAACTCAATGTATTTCTTTGTTCTTCTAAAAAATTTCAAGAGGCAAATTCATCAAAAAAATATGAGAGCAAGACATTTTCATTTTGTCACAAATGGCTGCATCTCATTTCCCCCTTTTAAATATGGTTTTTTATAACTTATGTAGTCTTTGCTCATATGCCCAAATGTTTCTTTCTAATCAAATCTCCTATCTTTCAGGGACCAACCAAAGTCTAGTGTTCTACAAGTAAAATAAGATAGAGCTTATCCATAGGCATCTCTGTCTACTTAGTGCTTGATAATTTATTGCTTTTAATAAGTATTTGGCACTTGAATATTGTTGTCTTTGCCAGCTGAATTGTACGAGAAAAAAGGTCTGTGGCTTCTTAGCACAGTGATGAGAAAAGAAATCACTTTCATTACGATGATGATGATGGTGGTGGTGGTGGTGGTTGTGGTGGGGATGGTGGCATTATGGTAAACAGCATTCTTGCCCTTGATAAGCCACATGCTATTATTATTATTATCTTAATTTCACAGATGAGAAAACTTGAGTCTTAGCGTGATACACTAACTTAACCTGTTCAAACACCTTGTAAGCAGTACAGCCAGGATTTAAACTCAGATCTGGCCTAAAATGCATGCTTTTAATCACTCTAAGATTTGCATTGAAATTAAAATGTGCTGACAGTTGAAAGCAAATAAACTTGTAAAAGGCCCTGTTCATTTTAACAGCCTCATCTATTTGTCTCTGACAGGGAGTTGGCTCTTTGCCTTAGTGAAGAAAATCTGAACGCTGATGATTATTTCCAGACTTCAATAATTTTGTAGCTTGAAGACATCATACAGATCAGCGCTTCTAACTTCTTGTTGTCACAGCAAAGACAAATCTTGACACCGGGATTTGCATTGAGAGGAAAAACAGTGTTCGTTGCAGGGTGCCGCACAAGGAGAATGGGTGGCTAAGGGTTCATAGACGCAAGACTGCAGGGTTTTGCAGAGTGATTTAAGGGCTAGGGGATTCTGGAACTTCCTTATCCATTTTCTAGGTCTAGTCGGTCAGAGTCTATAAGGTCTATGTGACAGCAGCCAGCATTTTGCATCTGCTAGGAGTCTAGGTTTCTGAAAAACAACTCAAGCACGCCATGTCAAGATGTGACCTTTAGATTCTGTAAGGAATCAAACATCTCATGACTCTAACTTACTTGGGTGACTACTGTTTAAGCTATTATTGTCTTCTTGCTCAGCAGTTTATATTCATTTACTTCTTTAATTGCAGTTCCAGCTTTAACTAGAGTCTGGAATTTCCCTTGAAGGGACTTGAAATTTTTCCTTTAATTCCATGTTTCAGGGAGAGCTCAGCTGGCTCCCGGGAGAGATCCCTGCTCTTTTTCAATACTCGAGGTACCTGAGTCTTTGACCTTGAACTAAATTGTTCCAAAGAGTTTTAATAGTTATTAACCTTACTTTTTTATTTTATTACTTAAAAAATTTTTTTTCCTATTAATATTTTTGTTAAATCATAACTGTGTACATTAAAGCATTTTATGGGGCACAATGTGCTAATTTTTTTTTTTCCAGTTTTTGGTCAGGGCTGGGTTTGAATCCACCACCTCTGGCATATGGGGCCAGCGCCCTACTCCTTTGAGCCACAGGTGCCGCCCATTGTGCTAATTTATATACAATTTGGAATGCTAACATCAAACTGCTTAACATAGGCTATGAATGTTACTTACTTAATTATTGTGTTAAGACATTGA
>CAUYRH010002582.1:0-41279 GCA_963574655.1 Perodicticus potto
GGTGGGTTCAAACCCAGCCCGGTTAAGAAAATGCTATGAGGGCTATCTCTCACAGTACGATCAAAATGTTTCTGATTGTATATGAAGCACATTCTGCCCTATGATTGCACCAATGTACACAATTATGATTTAATAAAATTAGTAAAAAAAAAAAAAAGAAAGAAATCAATGATAGATTTATTTAATAGTGGGACAAAAAAACTGCCTAAAGATTTCTGCCCATAATAAGAGGCCTTAGAAAGTTAAAGTTGCATTCATATGCAAACAAAAGGAAGCAGAAAAAAACACTCACACTAGAAAGAACTCGAAATCCAGAATCTAGCTCGCATCTAGCCACTGAGTGCTAGCAAAACACCCCAATGCAGAAGAAAGATATAACCCGCCCCCCGCCCCCGCAAAGGCTCAACTTCAGATCCATGAATTTATATTTGATTTTATTTTTTTCCCAGAACATCAAATGAAAATTGTCAAGCAAACCAGCAGCTTCCACATCCTCATAACAAAAGTCTCCCTGTTCAGAAGGCTTATGACAATAACAAAAACAAACAAAACAAAAAACACTAAAAGGAAACAAAACCAAAACCAAAAATATCCACCACTACCACCACCAACAACAACTGACTATCTGGTCTTCCAACTGTGCTTTCTTCAGGCTTTCCAAAATCATGGGACTCTGCGCTTTGCCACCAGACAGATCTAGATGCCAGTCCTGGAGATCTGGGCATACTACCCAGTATTTATGTGACATGAACAGGTCTAAACACTATCAACAAATTACATTGGCTAAAGTGTTTAGTTTATTCCTACTTATTATAGGGCAGTGGCCCATTCAATGGGTGGTAACTGATCTTAGTAATAAGGCAAAGCAGGGTCTTCTTGATTCAAATTTCTAAGGATGCCGTGGGGTTGAGGATTCTCTTGGCATAAAGAATGAGTCTGTTTTAATAATTCCATATAATTTGTTCATATAGTTCTTAAGAGGCAGACATTAGAGACCAACTCACTTGACCCTATTCCGGTACAATCATAGCCTCTGTTCCAACTCACTTAATTCTGGAAACCAAAGTCAACATTTCCCAGGCTCCTTTACAGTAGGGTTCCATGAGTAACCTAACTGCTACCACATAGACTGTCTGACTCAGCACATTGAAGCCCAAAGTAGATGTGGTGTAGACAGTTTTATTCTTTCTTTTTTTCTGTAGACTCCATAGCAGAAATTCTATATTGCTATCTGCAATCTAATAATAGGTACCAAGTAACTGCAGTGACAGCCTCAGGATTTAATTTACTTTCTCTCTTTAAAATTTTTTAATTTCACATTATTATGGGGGCACATACTACTAGGTTGCATAGTTTGCTTTTGTGAGGTTAAATTCTGGTTCATAGCTGTGTTGTTCACTCAGGAAGTGTGCCACGTATATACCCCTGCAATGTACCCACTGGGTGGTAATTTAAGGAAGGAAACAAAATCAAAACCAATCTCTTCTCCCCTTCACCTTTACTTGAATTTAACTAAGCTTTTCCCTTTCATGAACATGTAGTTGTTAATCTACTAGTTCTAATTTAGTACTGGGTACACGTAATGCTTGTTTTTCCATTCTTGTGATACTTCGCTTAGGACAGTGGTTCTCAACCTTCCTAATGCCGTGACCCTTTAATACACTTCCTGTGGGTCACAACCCACAGGTTGAGAACCGCTGGCTTAGGACAACATTCTCCAATTCCATCCAGTTGTTACAAAAGATATGAAGTCTCCATCTTTTTTAATAAGCCTCAGGCTTTCCATTGGGACAGTCTCCCTGAATGAGAGAGACTTTCTTCTGGCTGCATTTCTTAAGGCTGGGTAGCACGAAAGCTTTAGTTACATGAACCTCTAAGACATTCTGTAACTAATTGCCCTTAATAAATCTCTCTCTGCTTAAATTAAATCCCTGGCTAATATATATTAGCAGAATATCATTTGATAACAAGGTCATACAGAGAAAAAAGCCTTGCCTCACATCAGACTTCTGATCTTATTCTGAGTCCTCATCCTCTGTGGGGTCCCTTCTTCTCATTACAGGTTGGTCCAGGTCTTGTCCCTTGTCCATTTTTCTGATGGATCACTCCCCTTCTTATACATAAATAAGGTGTGAAACTAACTTGAAGGTCTTTGCCTCCTGAAATACATCTGTGCCTTTTTATTCTCTTTTCCTACAGATGCTCTGCCATTCTGCCATAGAAATATTTAAGTAGAGCCTCTTTGCCCTGACCCATCTCAATTGTGATTAGCGGGGAGGATCAGTCAGTAACCTGAGATGTTGGAGCCAAATAGAGAGATCAATAGGGAAGGAGCTATCAGCAATTAGCAATTGCCTAGTGCATTTTTTATTTATCAGAGTGGGAAAGTTAAGATGCCTACAGGATAATAAGTTCTGGCAGGAGAAAGACAAATGAGGGAAGAGAAAGAAGCAGCAATTCTGCTTCTTTGTAAAAATACCTGTGCTCTTCCATTCTACTCTTCCAGGGTCAAGGCGCAATCTTCTGGGAGACGGGCATTGCTGGGTGTAAAGAGCAATTTGCCATGCTGGAAGAGCCCAGGGCTCACGAGAGCTGGCATGTAGACCACAAAAGGCCAGTTTAACTCAGGTCTTCCTCATGTCAGGATACAGTCCTTTGTGTGATATAAAATATCATTTGGTGAGAACTATATGTGCCTGACATTGGGCTAAGTGCAGAAATATAACATGCAAATTAATCTCCAAACAATCCTGCTAGATAAGAATCTGTATGGGTACTTCACAGAAGAGGAAACTTGGAGTAGTTGAGTGACTTCCATCAGAGTGTACAGCTAGAGAGCGAGAATTTGAACCCAGGGCTGTCTAACATTCAGCATCCACATTCTGTACCACCACACCACAGCTCAGAGACATCACTGTTAGTTACCACCACTACAAAGTGCATTTTGGTGGACTCTGGGAAATAAATTGGCCATGAGGAAGCCCTAAAAAGCCCTTTCTTCTCTACTCATAGAACAGGGCATGAAAGTGGGTTTTTTGTTAAGAGCCAGATGCCCAATATTTTAGACTTCAGGAACCCTATCATTTCCGATGCATCTACCCAAATCTGCTTTAGAGTGCAAAGCAACCATGGACAGCATGTAAATCAATGGAGGTAGCTATGTTCCACTTTTTTTTAATATATTTTTTATTAAGTCATTTATACATACAAATGACTTAATAAAAATGGCGTGAATACATTTACGCCATTATGGGATTCAATGTGTTGATTATTTAAACAAATTGGAGTGCTTACATCCTATTAATGAACATAGCCTTCACTTCATTTACCCAATTACAGTGTTAAGACATTTGTGTTCTACACCTGATAGATCCAACATGTACTTGCAATATGCTCCATAGGTGTGTCCCCCTATTAACCCTGGTAGCTATGTTCTGATAAAACTTTATTTACAAAAGCAGGTGGAGGACCAGATTTCACTCTTGTGCCATAGTTTGCTGACTCTTGCCCTAAAACCAAACAAAGCCATCTCAGTGTTTCATGAGCTACAAAGCGATATAACCCAGAATGAGTGGGAACTCTGAAGCCATAGATAAACATGGGCCATTCTGAAAGTTTCTGCCATGTCCTGGGCATGAGTTACATTTGGTCAGAAGCTTTTTAGACAGCGGCATCCAAGAGGCAACTGATACAGTTTTCATCTTTAACCCTTGCACTTGTCGGATGCCAAAGAATAGATTGAGATCAACTACTTTAGATTTCAGAGAATGTACCTGTGAGCTTTTGAGGCTGAGGGACGATCCTTTATGACAGAAATGAAAGGACAGAGTGTATCATGTTCAAAGCCCAATGACATTTACTTTATTGACAGACCAAAGTCCAGTCAGCCAACTTTTCTCTTTACTTTTCCCACTGTGAGATAGAACAAATGTGGTCTTTTGGATCAGAAAGAATGAGGGGAGAATGCTGGTCACAGCAGTTACTCTTTAATGTGACCTTGGGAAAGTCATTCAATCCTCTAAGCCCATGTTTACACATCTTAACTTTGTGGTAATAATACCAATTGGTGCCTTGTAGAGCTGATGTGAAAATTCCATCGGTGGCCATGTAGAAGATTATGTGTAGTCCTGGGCTGCAAGTGGACACTAGGGTTTCTTATCTCAGTGAAATTGAAGTGCCATGTCCTCAGGAAGGCAATCTAGTGCTTTCTTCCCATGTGCCTTTTGGGCCATGAGAGCAAGCAGAAAGAAGATTACTTAGCAGTCAGACACCAGTGCTGTGGGGTCAGGTCTGGAGGGTCAGTGCCCTTCAGATGGGAAAATGAGCTCCCAGCATCACACTGTATCTCGATGTCAAACAAGTAATTGCAGAGTCATGTTCCCCAGTCCAGGTAACGGAGCTTCAGAGAATGATCAGAATGCCTTTATTTGAAGGATGAGCATCTCCGAGTGCTCCACAAAGTTCCAGCCCCTCTCCTCATACCCAGAAGGCTTTATAAAAGAGGAAGTGTCACATATCACAACAGGACTCTGCGATCAGCCTTTGTCCTAGCAGTGATTTGTCTGCCCTATTTCTCTTTCTCACAATGCAGAGATCCAAGCAAGAGCAGATAGTCAATAGAAATTGACAATATGGCAATTAAAGCCAAGGGTGCTCATGGCAGCTGAAGTGCTGAGCTGGACCTTGTAGCCCTCAGAGCCATGGAGAGTAAATTTCAAATTTTGATAGGCAGCCTCTTCAACTGACCTTTAGCAGATGGCCCTGAGCCTTAAGCTGTTCAAATGATTATTCCCCAGGGTGTGGAGTCCACTCCTCTGCTATTTTTTTTGCCTTTTAACAGGTGCTGGTCCCCACAAGTGGCCCTGTAATTAGGAACTTCCTGTAATGTGATGACACAGCTCATCGTGTCTACTTTGGACTCTCTCAAAAATAACACAAACCATAAAACTACCTGTTCAATTACCTGCCTACAGCCCTGTGTTCAGGGTTGAAAGACTAATGCTACCCTTATCCAACTACCCAAGAAATAAATGAGATATTTCTGTTGTATGGAAAGTCGTCACCAGGGCTGTCTACTTTCAAAAAATCACTGGACACAGGGGTAGGAAATGCATGCACTGATGTGGAAGTAGTACTCATGAGACCCACAAGCTTTTTTTATCCATTGAGGCTAAGTTCACATATAACATTTTCCATTTTAACTACTGCAAACGACTACATAGAATGCAGTGGGTTTTACGACAGTCAAAATGTTACAGAATCATCCATCACTATCTAATTTTAGAACATCATTACCTCAAAGAAAATCCCTATATGCATTAAACTCTTACTCTTCATGGCCCCTTCCACACTGCCCTTGACCACCACTAATCTGCTTTCTGTCTCTACAGATTTGCTGCTTTTGACCATTCCATAAAAATAGACTCATACTATAATATGTGGCCTTTTGTTATGAGCTTCTTTCATTTAACATAATGGTTGTAAAGTTCACCCATGTCACAGTGTTTGTCAATACTTCATTCCTTCGTATGACTGAATAATATTTCATTGTATAGTTTTACCACATTTTGTTTATCTAATCATCAATTGGTCGGCATTTGGGTTGTCTGGCGATTGCAAATAGTGCTGCTATGAGCACTGATGTACAAGTTTTTGTTTAAACATACATTTTCAAGTCTTTGAGTGGAATGGCTGTGTCATATGGCAATTGCATGTGTCACATTTTTAGGAAATGCCAAACTTCTTTTTACTGTGAATGAACCATTTTACCTTGGCAACAGCAATGTATGAAGGTTCCAATTTATTCATAATCTCACCAACACTTGTTACTTGATATGTTTATTATGATGATGGTGGTCAACTGAATGAGTGTGCGGTGGCATCTCATTGTGTTTTCAATTTACGAGCTCGGACAATTAAGTTTGGGAACTCACCTAGAAAAAGTGCTACGTACCCTAATTGCTGAATATCACGACAGTCACCCTCAAAGTACTCCCCTGCAAAGCTATGAACTTATTCCACCCTTCAAAGCAATTTTGGAGTTCTTTTTCTGGTCTGACCCTCAGATCTGTCATCATACAGCACATAAAAACATGCAATAACAATAATGAACACCACTCAGCAAGACATCACCATGCGTCAACACGAACACAGCTGTGAGACACTGCTATACCAAGGTAATGAAACCTTACCAAGTTGCTGGTACGATGGTGCCAATGTAAGCATACAGGGGCAAGTTCTTGAACTTAATTGTCAGACTTATACAACAGCTCTTACATTTAGGTCTATGATTCATTTTGTGTTAATTTTTGTAACTGGAGTATGGTAGCATTCAAATTGTCTTTTGCAGGTGAATATCCAGTTGTCTCAGCACTCTTTGTTGAAAGCCATTCTTTCCCCACTAAATGTTCTTGGAACTCTTGTCAAAAATCAATTGACCATAGGTGTGTGGGTTTATATCTACATTCTCAATTCTACTTCATTTATTTAAATGTCTAGACTTATGTCAGTCTTCTCTAAACGCTCTTTTGGTCAAGTTAATTCATTTTTTGAGGCTCATATTTCCCGTATATAAAGTGTATGTATTGAGGGAAGGAGGCAGGTGTGTGAATAATTCTCCACAGTCGTTTTCTAACTCCACAATAAATGTTTCTCATGAAAATGTTCATTAATATTAAAAACCTTGTAAAGAATAGGAAATTCTATGGACTATTTTTTATCCCTTGGAAATAAAGTTAAACAAAAATTTACAAAATACAGTTACTTTTGAATTTTTTTAATTATAATGTGACACAAAGGTACAAATACCTGTGTCGTGATAAAACATATATGTGGGTGTGTATGTGTGTATAATGGAACTGCTTTGGAGATGGATGGGACAAACATGTATATTTTGGTTATTAACATTACCAGGAATCCTGGCCATCAATCTCTGACTTCTCTAAACTTCTGTCATAATATTGGATGCTTTTAAATTTCTCGAGAATTATTTTAAAGGTGTAGCCCTGGTAGACTGGAGTCTGTTGGGTCATGATTTTAAAGCCTGTTTAACTATGACAAGACAATGTTTTATCTTGTCATAATAGAGAACCATATCTTGTCATAATAGAGACCCATAATAGAGACCCAACTCAAGTGGCATTCTCAGTAAAAATCTCCTGGCCACTCTCAATAACCTCCTCCCTGAAAAGACTATGTCTGTTTCTTGTTTGGCATCTTCATTCATATTACTTCTCTGAGCACCTGGGAAGTTTTCAACCTAGAACAATGCTCTTTGAATACTAGACATTGGTGAGGTTACAGAATACCCGAGTAAAATAACTTGAGTGTTCCTTGTTAATAAATTGAGTATTCTAGAATCTAGTCAGATCAATGAAATCAGTATATTAAAGGGGGAAAGGGTCTGAAGAAGAAAGGAACAGAACAAACACACATGTGATTCCAACGCAGAGCAATAGGAAAAGACTCTCTGACCCAGGGATCAAGGCTCATGTGTGCATGACGTATAGGACTCCAAATGAGGACAGCCCTAAGGTCTGGTGTGGGCACTGGAGCTAGATGTAGAATCAATCACACAATGTTAAATTATGGATTTGTATAAGAGATTGTGTTAGAAACTGTACAAAACCAGGAAAGATGGGTTCAGATTCTAATGATATTATAGCAAAAATATCAGAACAAAAGATTCAAATATCACCGTTTAAAGACTTAAGTGAGAGGTGGAGGATCACAAGAGATCTTCAGAGACATTGGTTTGAAGAAAAGCAACATGATGGTAGATGCTGCTCCCTCTGAGTTCTAGCTGACTTTATCCCTCTAAGGAATACTGAGCTTGAAAAAGGTCAAGGCCATTGTGACCAGTCTTCCTGCTTAAGGATACAGGCTAGCATTTCCTGAGAACCCACTATGGGTAAAGTTTAGCATGAATTACTCATTGTAAGTATGAAATAATCATACAAACTAAGAGCATCGCCCTACCTGGCAGAAGTGGAAACATAGGGGTTTTGAATATGTATTCGAAGTCATACAAATAATAAATTTAGAGGGATATTTGAGATTTGTGGACTCTCCATATTTGGTGTTACACTACTCAGAAGATGTAGTCTAAGCCTTTTGGGGACCCCCTCTTTAGACCTATGAAGCTCACCAAAGTGACTAAGTCATCCAGTCTAAAAGCAGCTGACTGCTCTACATGGTTATAATTAAAGATGCAAAACTGGAGAAAGGAGACTCCAGTGCAAATTTTCCCCAAGTTTGCAGGTGCTGCAAAGACAGCTACCAGGTCCTAAGGAAGATCAAATGCCTATTAAGATACAATTGTGTGTGTGTATATGTGTGTGTTGAAAAACAAAAATATACCCACAGCTTCCTTTCTATTCACCTGGTGAAATTAATAATTAGTAAATCTCACCTCAGGCTGAGTGTGACTCAGGTACCTTGATGGGACATATCTGGAGCAAGGGTGTCCTACTTGTGGCCCACAGGCTGCGTGCTGATTTTGTGAGAACGTGTTTTGCTTACTGTGATGTCAGATATCCCCAAAAGTATGAACCGACTTTTTTATTGCTAATCAGCTTTCGTTAGTATTTGCATCTTTACTGTGTGGACCAAAACAACTCCTAGTCTTCCGACGTGTGAGAGAAAAAAAAAAGGTTAGATACCCTTGATCTAGAGCAGTGGTTCTCAACCTGTGGGTCGCAACCCCTTTGTAACAATGAAAATACATCGTGGCATTAGGAAGGTTGAGAACCATGGATTTAGAGTATTCTTTTTTTTGGAGAAACACAGTGTTTTCCCCACCTGAAGTTCCTGTGAGCTTTGTGATTAGAAATGATTATCAAATACAAAATGAAGCTCTGCGTACGTTCATCAGAAGGTCTCACAGTCTCTGGGTTTAGAACTAAGTGATAAGAATGCAGCATGATATACTGAACAGAGCAACAAAACATTCTTGTTTTAAATAATGCCTAACTTTAAGAAATCAAATCAGAGGCTTTTGGCAGGAGATGTCATTTTCCAGTAAGTCACCAAACCGCCAAACCCACAGGGAAAGAGGAGAGGCACCTGACACATATTCTCTAGGTCTTTTAGAAAACATGGAGCTGTTCCCTTGTCCACATACAGGTGAATCCACAAGAAAGGTGATACTGTAGACATCAAGGGAATGGGCTATTCAAAACAGCATGCCACCCAGATGTTACTGCGGCAAAACCAGAAGAGTCTACAATGTCGCCCAGCATGCTGTTGGCATTGTTGTAAACAAACAAGCTAAGGGCAAGATTCTTGCCAAGAAGGTTAATGTTCAGATTGAGCCTATTAAGGATTCTAAGCCGAGATAGCTCCCTGAAACGCCTGGAGGGAAACAATCAGGCAAAGAAGATAGCCAAAGAGAAAGGTATCTGGGTCGAACCTAAGTGCCAGCCTGGTCCACCCAGCAAAGCTCATTCCTGGTGAGAACCCATGGAAAGGAGCCCGAGCTGCTGGAACCTGTTCCCTGTGAATTTGTGAATTCATGGCATAGCACACAGGAAAACCAGTGAAAAGGGGCATGAGCTGCTGAAACCTGTTCCCTGTGAATTCATAGCACACTTGGTGACAGTCGATGGAAAAGACTCTGGGCTGCTGGGACGTATCCACTATGAGTTCTTGGAATAACAGTATAAAAAAGTAAAAGACTATTATAAAGGAGAAAAAGGAAAGAAGTCAGATAAGAGAGGAAGCAAAGAGAGTGAAAATCAGGGATAATGGTGGGTATGTTATTGATTAAGAATTGTGCTGTCTCTTACTCTCCCGGTGACTCTTTTCATCCCCAGACACTATTCAAAGGATTGGAATCTTTTAAGCAGAACTAAGAGCTGTGCAGATACACACACGTGAGGAGACACCAGGGAGGTCTCAGGCCCTCTCTCACCAGCAGCAGTGACCTGGCCAGGGGGTGTTTCTACTCTTTCAAAGACAGAGGTGGAGGGAGGTGTCCCTCAGTCTTCTGCAGACATCTCAAACTTCCTCGTGTGTCAGCCCACCCTCTGGAGTAAGGGGTGGTTGAGAGACACTGAAACGGGTACTGCGGCAGTTCAGGCTGTCAGGGGGCTGGACAGCAGTTTTACTCAGACCTGGATCATTGGCCAGAAGGGATAATGTAAAGGCTCATTACTTGCTTTTTGAGAGGAGGAAATCAGGTCCATTTGTATTCAGCTGTTTGTCCCCCACAATGAGATCCCCTATAAATGTGCATAAGATTTCTAGAGAAGAGAATGTAAACAAACCGGCAGCAATTACCTAAGTCTAAATAGAAGCTGCTGTGGTGGGAATTTGGCTCGAACTCGCCGTAGGTGATCTTTACCTCACCTTTTACCCCCAGTTCTCTATCACATGGAGTCTGCATTCTGTTACATTCACCTCCCTGGGTGTGCGGGGGGGAACCTCTCATTGCTGTACAATCTGATGTTCCTTGCCTAATAATAGAGACTAGGAAAGTTCCAAGACTCTATGTTAGGGGACCCAGTGTTCATACCGGCAATTGGGCTGAGCCCAGGAACTTTGAAGAGCTGCAGGCAGTGGCTTGTGTGACCTTGTTTCTGGTTTTATTTACATAGATTAAGAGGTTAGCACATTTCCTCTTCCCAGGTCTGTCCGTGCTATTCCGTACAGCCAGCACGCTCCTCAGCTTAGTCTCCATGCTCCCAGGTTTACCCACTGTGATCTACTCCCCAAAGCCTGCCTTTCACCTGGACCCGCGCCACCTGCCGGCAGATCCCATCTCTCCCTTTTTCATGATTTCTACTTCTCTATGAACACCAAGCTTAAGGCTGCCTCAGAGTCTTGCCCTTGCTTTTCCTTTTATCTGGAAGATCCCCCTCCCATATTTCATATGGCTGATCCCTTTTCATCGCACACAGTTTTGCTCAAATGTTTGCATCCCAGAGAGGCCCTCTCTGGCTGTGCCAGCTGAGGTAGATAAATTCCTCAGCACGTTCCATTACGCTGTCCTTTTTAAAAATATGTTCAGCACATTTGTCATCGTATGAATTATCTTGCGTATGAATTTGCATATTTACTTAATGATTACTTATTCGTGGCAGTGATTTTGTGTATTTATTTACTGATCATTTATGAACATCTTACACCTTTAAAATATGTGTTCCAGGAGGTCTTGCTTCTCTAGTCCCCAGAGCACATGCTCAGTTAAAATTTCACAAACAAAGAAATCAATCACTCCAAAATTATCCCAGGCTTAGCTCCGTGGCAGCTCATTTCACTTTGCCTTGCTGTGATTTCTTTAAAGAGGCTTTTGACAATCCTGAAAGCTCTTAAAGGTCAAGTCCTGTGTCGTCATCATGATGTGTAACTCTGGCAAGTTGGTCCATAGCCTAGCATATAATATGTGCTCACCTAGTGTTTGCGAAATAAAACAGCAATGGAACTATTTATTCCTCACTTTATAGTTCATTCTTTTTTTTTTTGTGACAGAGTCTCACTCTGTGGCCCTGATAGAGTGCAGTGGTGTCATAGCTCACAGCGACCTCAAATTCCTGGGCTCAAGCCATCCTCCTGCCTCTGCCACCCAAGCAGCTGGAACCACAGGTGCCCGCCACAACAACTGGCCATTTTTTTTTAGAGACTGGGTCTCACTTTTGCTTAGGCTGGTCTCAAATTCCTGAGCTCATTTTTTTTTTTTTTTAGAGACAGGGTCTTGCTCTTGCTCAGGCTGGTCTCAAACTTCTGAGCTCCTGGAATTCACCTGCCTCAGCCTCCCAACGTGCTGGGATTATAGTAAGGTAATAGAGACACCCAAGTTCATAAAGAAGAGGTCAAAGGAAGCATCTAAGTCCTTCCCGACCTAGGCTTCTTGTGAGCACTGAGCAAAACACTGTCTCAAAAACTTCTTTGTTCTCTTACTTTACCTTTTACATTCAAGAAGGCAACCCCCAAAACATACACCAGAGTTTAAGGAAGAATATTTCCAGCGCAATTAAACAGGAAGAATCTACATCCAGAATATATAAAGAACTTCTTGAAATCAACATTTTGAAATGAATTAAAATGTCAAAGTAGAAAACAATAGGCTTAAAATATTGACAAAAAAGATTCTTGGAAGAAGAAACCTGGGCGACCCAACCTCAGCAGTAATGGAGAAAATGCAAACTCACCATATGACTCAGCAATCCCTCTGCTGGATATATATCCAAAAGAAATGAAATTAAAACCTCTTAGAAATATCTGAACCCCCAAGCTCACTGCAGCACTGAAACAACCTTAGTGTTCATCATCAGATGAGTGGATAAAGAAACCAGACACAGATGTGCACAAAATGAAATACTATCCAGCATTTTAAAAGGAGGTCCTGACATTTGTGACACTGTGGACATACCTAGAGGACAGAGTGCTAAGAGAAGTGAGCCAGACCCAGAAATAAATACAAATACTCTATCCTCTCACTTACATGTGGGCAATTTTTAAAAAGTTGAATATATAGAAACAGAGAGAGTAGTTATTAACAGGAGTGGGGAGGGTAAAGAAATAAGGACACACAAGTTAATTAGATTAATTTTTCATTCCCACAAATGTGCAGTAAGGTGGGAAAAATCATTTAGAGATACAATGTACCGTAAGAGGACTATAATTAATAATACTGTATTATATACTAAAAATTTGCTAAGAGAGTAGATTTTAGGTGCTGTTATTATTAAAAAAATCTCACAGGTAGCTGTGGAGAATACTGAACGTGTCAACTTGCTTAGAGGTCGTAAACATTTCACTATGTAGACATATATCTAAGCATTATGTCATATACCTTAAATATATACAATCAAAACAAATATCAAAAAGCACAATGAAACACCACCACATATTTGGAAAAGGAAAAGAACATGAAGGATTGACAAAAGGGTGGGACACTGAGAAATTGCATACACTATAGAGGGGAGTGTAAATGGTAAAACCATGTGGAGACCAGTTGGGCAATGCTTAGAAGATGCACATACCCTGTGGCCCAAAGATTTCTATTCCCTGAGCAACAACAGTGCAAGGGTACAAGGAGATGCGTGTAAGACTATTTGCATTTGCACCTCTTTAACATTTCATTAGGAGCTTATGATATGCCTGCTCTGTCCTAAATGCTGTATATAAGTTATCTCATTTAAAATTAACAACGCTTCTTTATGGCAAGTATTATTATACTTAGAATGTCTAGAGACAAATCAATAAATTATGCTGTGTTTCTACAAGACAGTTGAAGGGCTAGATATACATGTATCAACATGCATCAGTCTCAAGGACATACAGTGAAATTTAAAAAACCCAGAAGAATCCATAAGGTATGGTGACAATTACACAAAAGTTAGAAGGTGCTAAAAATCATCTATGTAAAATTTATGGACACATACAGACGTAGTAAAGGCATAGACAGTTCTTGAAATGGTAAAAGCTAAACTCAGAATAGTAAGTTATTTTAGGTTACAAAGAGAAAGGTGTATTATGACACAAATAAAGAAAGGTTATCCATTTTATTTTTGATATTTTATTATTTAATTTTGTCAGTAGGTATATGTATGTCCATTATATTTTCTGTATACTGTATATGCCCTATATGTGTTATTAAAAATAATTGTACTTGGACCCTTTGTACCTGTTAACCACTGCACTAGCCATATCCTGCTATATTCCCTTTCTGTGACTCAGAATCCCCAGCAGCCATGAACTGTCAAAGCCAAGGTTTCGTCACAAACGTTGAGTCCTGAAAGAGCCAGTAATAGACTTTCAAGAAAATTCAGGCAAAGCACAAAGTCTTTGAAAAGAAGCCAGACCCCTTCACAACTGACTACACAGTGGTGTTTGTACCCTCCTGCGTTGTGAGGCATCAGTGCAAACCTGGAACACCAAATCATTTCCCATCTCCAGTCATAGTTAGGATTCTGCCTCTGATCGAGTTCTGACTCTCCTGAGTTTCATAACAAGACACAAGCTCCTACCTCTGCCCTGGGTTGGCAAGAGCTCCCTGGCTGTGCCTTGTCCTATAACACAGTTCTCCTGGGGCCCAATTACCTGCATATATTCTGTGCGATTTTCTCCTCACTTTTGATTTTTAACTGATATCTGTGGTTCCCAAGCTTGACTAGTCATCATTCCCACTACTGACCCTTTAAAATATGCATATTTCTGTGCCTCACCCCTGGCCCATTGAGTCAGCAAACTTCCTATGGGATTCTTACAGTCAGCCAAGTTTTCCAAACAATGACCTGGACCATGCTTCTTCCTAATTCTCTGCCTCCACCTTTTACCCAGCCACCTAACCTCCTTACTACGAGTAGCCTGGGTGCACTTTCCTGCAGCTGGGCCCTGGTTTTCCTTTTTCCTCATCCTCCTTAACCTCAGAGATAGAAAGTGCTCAGAGAGTTCCATATGAAGTGAGGTTTCACCTGTAATGACACCAGTTCAAGTGCATCCCAGGATCTTATCTTAAAAAGTATAGCATTCCTGTTAAGATGTGATGAGAATTATTACTATTATTTGTAATTCTGGGAGTTGTTGGGAAGGAAAAGAAAGTAAGAAGAATTTATAAGTTAAATTTTTGCAATAATCTTCTCATTTTGAATAATTTTCAATTTACAGAAAAGATGCAAAGATAGTATAAGAAATATCTTTTCCAACGATGCCGGGCTTTGTAAGATCTTAATGCCTTAAAGAAATTCAGACTATATTCTTAGTAAAACATCTCAAGAATGGAGAAGCATGAATCCCATGTACTCAAGTTTGATATGAGGACAATTACTGACAATTATTGACACGGTGGGGGTGAGGGAAGGGGAGAGCACAGATACAAAACCCAAGAAGCCTTGAGTACGGGGTTTCAAGGTGGTCAGATTAGGATTTGATTTTATACATTTCAGGGAGACTGAAACTATAGGTAAAATCATGAACTAATACATGGAAGGTATAATTTGGTTTGATCTCCAAAAGGTGAGATATTCCAAAGTAGGGGCTCCTAAGTCATAGGAAGATTTAGAGGTTTATTAATTGGCAATTCGTTGAGAGAGTTAAACTTTGTCTAAAAGTTTAGAGTCAGTAGAAAGGAATACCTAAGTTAAGATGAGAAAGTTTGTTAATCATAAAGCAGCCACAATAAACTGACGCAAAGTGATCCGTTAAGCAAATTGATGGCCTGTGGGTGCGACTTGGCCTTTGCCTTGCATGGCATTGGGTCCTGTTTATAATTTAGTATCTCATTGCTACAAAGAGGCTAATTGTCATTCTTATGATCTCCATTTTAACATTAATGCTGGTCAATTGTTGTTTCTAAACTCTGAAAGGAAGAGCGTACAAGGAATCATGTTTGACCTCCCTTTCATGGTGGGGAACCTAGTTTTAGGATTATTTTGGGGGTCTCATTGTCCAAGATAGAGTCTGTTAAGTCAGTGGGAAGCTTAAAATTTTATTTTTAGTTTACACTTATTACATGAGCCAATTCTTAAAATTTCCCTCTCCCTGTCTCTCTCTTTATGTCCAAATCTATATGTATGTATACACAACACACATGCACACTCTCACACACACGTGTCCTATTGGTCTGTTTCTCTGGAGAATCTTAAGAAAATAGTGCCCAAAACTCTTTTGTGTGTGGTTGAGTGTGGAGAACAGTAGGCATTAACACGTGACAGTCACACATTTTACAAATGTGTTACAGCGGTTAGATTGATTGCAGATTATCAAATATTTAGGCTGGTCTAGGTTTAACCACACAACTATCTTTCCCACTTAGTAAGGTATTTCAGAATGTGGGCTAATGAGAGTGAGGTTGTAGGGTATTACTATGCATACTTCTTCCTGCAGGAAATAAAATTCTTAAATTAACTTTAACAACATACATGTGATCTCATGTTATAAGAAATTGACCCTCCTCAGACTGGCTACATGACACATGAAGCTGTTCCAGGCCTCAGATCCAGACATGAAAATGTCCAGAGGAAAAAGCTTGACTATCTCTTCTTGAACATGCTTCTCAGGATCTGGAAAGCCTTTTGCAGAGGCCTGCTCCATGCAGGCTTAGTGGCCAGCACTGGGGCACATGCACAGCCTCGAAGCAGTGCCTGGCAAGGAGGGTGCTGTGGTTAGTTTAGACAAACCAGGATCACCTCCTGAACTGTGAATGGGGTTAGCTTCCTCTGGCTGATTCTGAGGCAAAGCAGGGTCCTGTAGGGAAGGAGGAAACACATGCTGGGTAGGTAGTAAGCAAAGTCAGCTGAAGGGATCGCCTAGATGTGGGCTGATCTTTTTCTTCATGGAAGCAGATTCTATTTTGGTTCTCTGCCAAAGGAAACATTGTTTACTCATATATTAAAAAAAAGAACACACTGAGCATATATATATATATATTTTTTTGAGAATTTGCTTGTTACTGGGGCCTGAGGATAGGCTATCTCACACAGCACAGGACAATTTACTTGAAGCTCTCCCACTGAATATTTCTGCACCCTTATCTCTTCCTTCTCCCTCTTCTCAAATCCTTCCATTCATCCAAACCTTCACTTCTAAACATGCATGCTCTATTCCCTTTTCTATTTTAGAAGTGATCTCAATTCCTTTTCTTATCTCATGCAAAAAGCTCTGTCTATTACTAAGGATTTGAAGACCTACCTAAAAGCTCATCTTCTACCCCAATGGACTTATCAAAGTATTCATTCACCTGCTCATTGCTGAGCAAAGAAAATTTTCTTTATTATCATTATATAGAGAAAAGCCTGTGAATCCTTCATTTTTTTCAAAGAGATAAATCTTTGTCAAGTTTATTATTTAAAAGGCTACTTGTTACCTATTTCCCTTGTGATTGTAATGGGTCATAGTGCTGGGATGGTGTGGTGGAGGCCTTCTAATCAATAATAATCAATAGGTAGAGCCGTGACCACTTTTCTGAGCTTGTATCTCACATGGGCTGCTCCTCTCCACCAGGCAGGAAAGCAAAAGTTGTCATGTTTAAAATTAATCTTCCATTCCAATTTCATCTTCTCCTGTTTCCTATTGCCTTTAACAGCATCACCATCCTCCCACCTGCCATTTTTGATTGTCTCTTGGTGTTTGCATTAATCTGGCACTTCCCCAAATTTGGTATGGGGATGTTAATGGAATTCCTGGTAGAAAAATGTTCTATGGGCAAAATGCCTTCGGGGAATCTCTGTCATGGAGCATAAAAATTAATGTTCAAATATTAAAGACCCTGAGACATTGTAGAGAATGTTCAGCATTTCCCAGATTTGTTTCATCATGGAATCACTCTTGCAGGGAATATCTGTTCATATATCCCAGGATATTAGTATTTTATCTAAGTATTTTTCTTCTTTTTCTTTTTTATATTAAATCGTAGCTGTGTACATTAGTGCAATCAAGGGGTACAATGTGCTAGTTTCAAATACAATCTGAAGTGTTTTCATCAAACTCTTTAAACCCTTCATGGCATTTTCTTAGTTATTGTATGAAGACATTTGTATTCTGCATTTAGTAAGTTTCATCTGTACCCTTCTAAGAAATATGAACTATTCTTTATTTATTTATTTTTGCAGTTTTTGGCCAGGGCTGGGCTTGAACCGGACACCTCCAGTACATGGGGCCAGCGCCCTACTCCCTTGAGCCACAGGTGCCACTGTTGTTTTTTTGTTTTTTTTGTTTTTGAGACAGAGCCTCAAGCTGTTGCCCTGGGTAGAGTGCTGTGGCATCACAGCTCACAGCAAACTCCAACTGCTGGGCTCAAGCGATTCTCCTGCCTCCATCTTCCTAGTAGATAGGACTACAGGTGCCCGCCACAACACCCGGCTACTTTTTGGTTGCAGCCGTCATTGTTGTTTGGCAGGCCCAGGCTGGATTCAAACCTGCCAGCTCAAGTGTATGTGGCTGGCACCTTAGCCACTTGAGCCACAGACGCCGAGCCATGTTGTGGAATTCTTTGCTTAATTATGAAGAACATCTGTTCATAATTAATAGCATGTGGACCACTAAGCATGGAGGTGAGGAGGAAGGAGCACCCGAAAGCCTTGCATCCTATGACCAGCCCCTTAAGGCCTCAAGATGCCTAAATCTAAACTTTCCAGCTTTAAAACGCTGGAAGCCCATTCAGTGGAAGAGGACAGGAGCTCTCAGGGATAGAAATGCATTTTAACACTGACCTCCTAAATGTACTCTGGCACACCAACTGAAAGCTTAGATGGTAATACCAGTTTCCTGGGATTAAGGGCCTACTATGTGTCAGGCACTATACTTGGCTCTTTAATTACATTGTTCCTAATCTTCCCAATGGTCTTCTGGGCCGATACTAGAATCCTTATTTTACAGATGAGTGAACTAAGGTTGAGAGATAAAGTGACTGAATCCTGATTGGTCTGACTTCAGAACCATTGTTTATAATGATAGAAAGTCAATCAGTGGTTACTTGGATGGGGGTTACGGGGAGGACAAGAGAAGGGATATCAAAGGGGCACCAGGAAATTTAGTGGAGGTAATGGATATATTCACCATATGAATTGTGATAAAGATTTCATGAGTATCACAATAAAGCTTTTTAAGGGGTAACACATACAAAAATGCATTGTTCTTTTTATTAACCACTGACTATCACCCGAGAATATCTGCCTTTAAATTGTGTCTGATCACAGAGAAGCCAGGCCAAAGAATTTTTTCCTTAACCAATTTAGCTTCAAGTTTATGCAAACTATCAATAAAACATCACTGCAAGTTTTAAATACCTAACAATAACAAATTATTTCCAACCATTTTAAAATATATTTCCATACAAATTAAATAGTAATTATAAAATATAGCACAGCAAAAGGTCTTTGGCATCACACAAACCTGGATTAAAACCCATCCTTTAATTCTACTAGTGAATCTAGTCAAGTTTCTAAATCCATGTCCAGTTCCTCATTTATAAAATGAAAGTTCTGAGGAAAAGCACATGCTTGTTTAATAAATAAAAAGAAAATGACAATAACAGTGCTACCTATCTTAGTTCAGGCTGCTACACATATAACAGAATACAATAAACATTTATTTCTCCACAGGTCTAGGGACTGGGAAGTCCAAGATCAAGGTACTAGCAGTGTATCTGCTAAGACTCTGCTTCCAGGCTTGCAGTCAGCCCTTTCCTCACTTAGTGGTGAGCACAGAGAAAGTAAGCTTTCTGGTGTTTCTTTTTTTTTTTTTTTGTAGAGATAAGAGTCTTACTTTATCACCCCCGGTAGAGTGCGGTGGCGTCACACAGCTCACAGCAACCTTCAACTCCTGGACTTAGGCAACTCTCTTGCCTCAGCCTTTTGAGTAGCTGGGACTACAGGCGCCCACCACAATGCCCGGCTATTTTTCTGTTTTTTGCAGTTCAGTTGAGGCCACCTTTGGTATATGGGGCAGGGGCCCTACTGGATGAGCCACAGGCTCCGCCCACTCTTTTTTTTTTAAATATAAAAGGTTTAATGGTATTTGAAAAGGAAAATCCATTAAATCAACATAAAGTTCTTAACCTATGGAAATGGCTGTCGTTAATTATTTTACAATACTTTGTAAATATTACAATTGTTAGATTACTGTCAAAAAAGGTTTCAAGAGACACTTTTCTTCCTTGAGCAAGCCAATTTTGCTTTGGGGTAAATTAAAATCAAAACATGAGCATCTTTGTTTCTTGAATTGACCCACTTTTCCTACTGACGGACTTGTATGAAGGTTTGATTTTCAATTAAACTATAACATGAGGTAATTAAACTATCACATGAGGTAACTGTCAGTTTTCTTGAGTCTGGTCATGGATTAGGCAGATATAACCCTTCCGGCATTGGCATCCTCTGCTATTACTCATTGGGGTGCTCTCAATTGTCTCCCAGTTTTGTGGGCTGGTTGGGAGAGGGCACTTGGGAAGGGTGTGCCACTGAAGGGAAGTTGTGAGTCACTGATATGCCTCCAGGGATGATCCCTTCCATGGCTGCAGGCAGTCCTCCTGGAGCCATGCCCACGATACCTGGTGGGTATCTGTATGTGGCAACATTGAGCTCCGGATAAATGCTCTGGTTTCTCTTCAGATCGTATAAATCTTGCACCATTGAGCTCCGGATAAATTGCCTGTTGGTCTTTTACTGACCAAGGAACTGACGTGACAAAGAATTCCTTGTTCACACAGTTTTATAAGCTTTCTGGGGTGTGCCCCGTGGATATCCATGACAGCAGCCTCCCTCATCTCCAGTGAGGACTGCTCACTGTACCAGGCCATGTGGAGAGTACAGATGAGGTGGGGTGCATCTTTCAATGAACCCTGAGTAAAGTTAAAGGGCTCCGATTCATGCACATCCAGGGCCGCCCCTTGTATCCTGCCCTCCTTGAGGACCTGGGCTAAGACTTTCTCATCCACCAGGCAGCCATGAGCCACATTCAGGAGAAATGCTCCTTGCCTCATCTGCTTTATAGTAAAGTCATTGATGAGGTGGTGGTTATGTTCATTGAGATTGCAGTGCAAGGAGACACAGTCGCTCTGATACAAGTCCTGTAGAGTGTAGACCCTCTATACACCCAGAGACTCTCTATCCCATCCTGCAAGTAGGGGTCATAAAATATGACGCTGAATCCAAAGGCCTTGGCTCGAATAGCAACCGCTTGCCCCCAGCGACCAAAGCCGATGAGGCCCAGTGTCTTCCCACGGATGCGTGCTCCCGAGGCCACCCTCTCGGATCTGCTCCACACTCTGTACCTGCGTGTCCTCCCGCAGCACCTGGTACAGCCACGTGTTTTTCTGGTAAGGCTGAGAATGTGGCAGATGGTGGAATCGGCCGTTCTCTCTGTGGAATGGCCACAACGCCCGGCCATTTTTTGGTTGCAGCCATCATTGTTGCTTGGTGGGCCCGGGCTGGATTCGAACCCGCCAGCTCAGTTGTACGTGGCTGCTGCCTTAGCCCGTTGAGCCACAGGCACCGAGTCCACAAGGGCCATTCTTTATGGAACTTTGCAACTCTCACATTCAAATGGTAAAGCAGTCCTCTAAGAACTTAGGGGAACTCGCAGGAGTCTGTGTGCTTTACGCCACTATGAACCCTATATAAATCTGTCCACAAGCTCTATAGTTCACACGGTAGGCTGTCCGCCTTTTTAAGGAAATACAGCTTCATTGGTTCAAAACCATTTAAGGTGATGAAACCCTCGTCCCAGGCGACCAGTTCCTCAGTGAAAGGCGCCCACCCTGGAGGCGGCGACAACAGCGGCTGTGTGGCACCCACTCAGCGCGGCGTGGCTCCCGGTTCGGTCCCTCGCTCCTCAGTCCCTCTTCCTCAAGCCGCCACCAGCTCCTCCAGGCCGCTTCTGAGCCACCTTAAAATCTATCTGGTGTCTCTTTTTATAAGAATACTAATCCCATCATGAGGGCTCCAGCCTCCTGACCTAATTATTTTCCAAAGGCCCCACCTCCAAATACCCGTATAGTTGATTAAGGCTTCAACTTAACAAATTTTGATAAGACACAAACACACTCAACTCACAGCACTACTATTTACTGAATTAATGCTATATGCTAGAACTAAGCACTTTAATTATCTTGTTTAATCCTCCCAACAACTGTACCATTAAATAACATTATATCTTCATCTAACAGATGGAGAAAATTAGTATAGAATGATTAAGTAACTTTGAAGGTAACATAGCAAGTAAATACAACTCCTGGGATTTTTTTTTTGCCCAATATTTGGATTTTTATTTTGCACCCCTTAGAATGTTACATATATCATTATGGATGTAAATACAGCACATAGGGCAGTTTAATTTAGCCAAAATAATTGAGATTATTTCAATATTAAATGTAAATCAGAAATAACCACTTTTTAACCTTATATGAATGGTATGCACAGTTCAAGTCAATGATAAATATACAGACCATATATGTGACTATAAATAAAATGTTCATAATAAAAGATTTCCTCTTAAATGACAGTATTCTTTTATATATCTATTCCTCACATAAAAAGGTTTTGGCACGTGTTCTTCATTGCTTCTTAAAAGATCTAGCATCAGAACCAGATATTATTAGTTTTATGTAGACTCATAAGTAACCAGATAGTTTTGTGTATCTATATATACATTTTACATCTGAATAAAGGTTAAAGTCCCAGTTACTCCATGTAAATAGCTTGCTGAATTGCCGTTAAAAGGGCTGCCATTTCCAGAAATTAAAAAAAAAAAAAAAAAAAAAAAAAGGTAGGTGTGGTGGCTCATGCCTATAATTCTAGCACTCTGGGAGGCCAAGGCTGGTGGATTGCCTGAGCTCAAGAGTTTGAGACCAGCATGAGCAAGAGTGACACCGTATCTCTAAAAATAGCCAGGGGGCTCGGCTCCTGTGGCTCAACGGGCTAAAGCACCAGTCACTGACACCTGAGCTGGCGGGTTCGAATCCAGCCCAGGCCTGCCAAACAACAAAATGGCCGGGCGTTGTGGCAGGCACCTGTAGTCCCAGCTACTTGGGAGGCAGAGGCAAGAGACTCGCTTGAGCCCAGAATCGGAGGTTACTATGAGCTGTGATGCCACGGCACTCTATCCAGGGTGACAGCTTGAGGCTCTGCCTCAAAAAAAAAAAAAAAATAATAATAATAAATAAAAATAGCCAGGGTGCCTGGCACAGTGGCTCATGCCTGTAATCCTAGCACTTGGGAGCCTGAGGCAGGTGACTGCTTAAGCTTACAGGTTTGAAACCAGCCTGAAACAAAGAAAGACCCTGTCTCTAAAAACAGCCAGTGATTCTCTGTCTCCAAAAATATCCAGGGCAGCGCCTGTGGCTCAAAGGAGTAGGGCTCTGGCCCCGTATGCCGGAGGTGGAGGGTTCAAACCCAGCCCCGGCTAAAAACTGCAAAAAAAATAAATAAATAAAATAAAATAAAAATATCCAGGGGTTATAGTGGGTGCCTACAGTCCCAGCCACTTGGGAGGCTAAGGGAAAAGGATTGCTTGAGCCAAAGAGTTTGAGATTGCTGCGAGCTATGATGCCACAGCATTCTACCAAGGGCAACAAAGTGAGACTGTCAAAAAAAAAAAAAAAAAGGAGGGAGGATGGGTGGAGGGAGAGTAAATGGTGGAGCCACACCTATGGTGCATCTTAGATGGGTTCAGACAAAACTTACTAAATGCAGAATACAAATGTCTTCATACAATAACTAGGAAAATGATATGAAGGCTGTGTCAAATAGTTTGATGAAAATGTTTCAGATTATATATGAAACCATCAGATTATACCCCTTGATTGCACTAATGCACCCAGCTATGATTCAACAATAAAAAAAAGCATTCTAAGCCTTTAGACAAAGCTTTGTTTCTTTAACAAATTATAAATCAAAGAGTCTTTAAACCCACCTATAACCCACAAGGCCTGCCTCCATGCCTTTGAGATTTCCTACTTTTTTGAGCCAGACTAATGTATGCCTGTATGCCTTCCATGTATTAATCTATGACTTTGCACCTAATTCCCATCTCCCTGAAATGCATCAAACCAAACTGTAACCCAACACAACAAGTCCACTCATTCACGGTTTCTTGGACATGGCTCCGGACCATGGTCTTCAAACTTAGCTTAGAATAAACCTCTTTAAATTGCTTTACAGAGTTTGGCCTCTTTTTGGTTGACACAGATAATTGAGACAGTCTTGCTGTGCTTACTTTCCCCATCACAGTACTTTAAACTGTAACACTATTTCCATTACAAGGCATTGTAGCAAATATTTTCATAGACTTTTCTTACACAACTGTTTAAAAAAGCCAATTAGGTACAATTGTTCTCCTTGTTTTTTAGATGAATAAAGTTTGCTTCAGAAAGGTTTATAAACTTTCCCAAATTTATTTTGCCAATGGCAAGGGTTTTTTAGCCTTAGGTCTACACTAATCTGACTTCAGATTTGTGTGATGAATTTCTTAGAGTCAATATTTTACAAATTCAATAGGACTCTGATCTTACCCCAGGAGAGGCAGAACTGAAAATGGATAGAAAACTTCCTTTGAAGTCAGACACACCTGGGTTACATGTCTATTATTTCAATAATCTAATTTCCATATTTATAAAATAGAAATTTACTTTCTACTTTATAGACTAGGAGGGAAGTGAAGTGAGGGGAATTAAGGATATCATTATGAAATTTTTGGGGACAATAAGTTAAACAAAATAGAGTCAGGTCAGACTGTCTGTTGTGTTCCTAAAAAGTACTATCAAGACTTGAACAATTTCTTGGAACAAAATGCCCTTTCAAGGAAACCATGGAATTCAAGGGTCAAAATTAGAGTGATGATGTTATTTTCTTGGATCAGCGTACTCTGTTACATTATAGATATTATTTTAAATTAATAGTATTTCTTTTTTCATTTAGCTATTTGAGAAAATCAGCCCAATCCTTTCACTATCAAGTAAATTAATAAAGCAATAGCTATCTATACAATTCATAGATTCTGAATCAAGATGTTCATGTAATAGAAAAATTTAACTGAACACTTTAAAATGATGGTAAAACTTTTATCATTTTCCACAGACTGAGAAACAGAAAAATTGTTTACATTAATACACTTAGAATATCTGTAGTATTTGTGTATATTCTGTATAGGCAGGTCTCTCTCACTCTCTCTCTCTAAATATTTATAAACATATATATGTATATGATAATGAATAAATTGGTTTGAGCTTTAAAAAAGTGTTCTTTGTGGCTATTTTGATTGCATTGTAATTTTATGTTTATGTGCATGGCATTTAGGAGATTTTTTTCAATATATTCTACTCAACATAAGAGGTTTTCATGAATATGATTAAATACACAGTAATCTATTCATTATCTTAATTATTTGCATGGAATGCAAATTATAGGCTGAAGCTATTCAATCATTGTATTTTAGAAAAAGTCATGCAGCGAATCAACATTAAACAAGTATTTGCTTTCAATTAGGAATGTGTGTCTTTCTTAGAGCCAGTCATTTGAAAATATAATTTGCACACTAATTGTAAATTGCAAAGTCATCGTCCAGTTAAACTGCTACTGGTTTTCATTTTTTATGTTAATTTTAACTTTTCATCTCTAGATGGTGCTCTAAGTACCTGCATCACAACCAGCCATGTTAACACTAGCACAAAAAGTGAAAGAAATGAAAGCTTAACAATAAAAAGTGTACCAGAACCAAATAAATTAACTCTAAAAAATTCTTGGAACTTTTGCTGTAGGCCAGAAAAACATATGTTGTCAGGTAATTAAGCCCATAACAAAGATGTTTGAGTGCTGTCCTTATTAGAAGTAGGAAAACAACTTATTTGCCGAGAAATACTTAAATCTAGTTGGTAAATTCAGAATTGATCTTTTTAAGCTAACTTAAATACCTTTTTTGAAATCTATGTGTTGTATGTTATATACTTGGTATGAAAAACAATATACATAGATAAATTATAAAATCATAAAGCTATTTTATTCAAGCCCATTAAGACATCTTGAGACCAAAACCGCATCTAAATGAATAAATGAAAATCAGTTAATCTTTTTTTTAACAGTCTATCGGTGGTTAGCCAAATATGAGTTTGTGTTTCTTTCCCCTGCAAGCCAGACTCAGCTTGCTGCTTATTTTTCTGTCACATTCTGAGCTAAGATTAATTTTCACATATTTAATTTTGTTTTTAAATTTAAAAAAAGCATAATATTTTGAAACACATGGAAATTATGAAAAATTCAAATTCTGGTGTCTATAAATAAAGCTTTATTGAAACCCTGCCAAGTTAATTAGTTTAAATACTGTGGACGGCTGCTTTCACACTACAGAGTATAACCACAGAGTCCAGTACTGTGACGGGGATCCTATGGCCCACAGTGCTGAATATATTTATTATCTATCCTTTACAGAAAACATTTGCCAACGTTTGTATCAAATTAAAGTTGTTGATTACTAAATGATCTTGTTTGCTGGTAACATTCATTTTAAGGAGACAGCCAAAACTGGCTGACCTCTAAACTAGTACCCCAAGTTAAAATAACAGTCAGGACGGTAGGAAAATTTTAGTAATTTTTAAACTTAGTACTTTAGAAAAACTGTCACTAAAAATGGCCTCTGAATCTCATATCTACTCAGAAGCAACATAATATATTCAAAACTTAAAAATTTAGCCAGATTCTTCGTTTGGCGTCATGTAGCCACGACAACATCAATGCAAACACAATAGAATTTTAATGAATTTAAATGGGTTAAGTGAATCTACTATGTGGATTATGTTCAGTGTATAATTCTCCCCAGTGTGACACTTGCATATTAATCAGAACTTTGGTCCTTCTTTGGATATTAGTTTTTATCAATTGTTCCAATAACATACTTCTTTTGAAGAGAATTACAGGAACATTATTTTTGCTGCTACACTTCAAAGCCTTATCACTTCCTTCTTTTATAATCCTTGTGACCGTCATTCTTATAATTATGTTATCTGTTCTCTGGCTTGCAAGGGAGAGAAACACAAATTCAAAACCTCTTAAGAGGGAAAAAAAAAGACTTTGTTGGAAGGACACTCAGGTATTTCATGTAATAGAAATGGAAATAAGAGTGAAATGATCAACATTATTTCCCAGGCTATTTTCTCTACTTGGCATTTTTGTGTTGTCTTTTTATGATAATGAACAAAATTTAGGATTGCCTAAACCATTTTTAAAAATGCTAAGAATAAAAGTAAAGTTGAAAGAAAAAATACGCCACCCACATTTGGTCCTCATAAAATGAGGTCACAGGAAGTGGTGAAGCTTTGTACTTGCTGTTGTCTCAATTCTCTCCACCATTTTGTTAAACCAGATTATCATGTTGGAGTTAGAATTGTCTAAATTATAGAAGCACTGGACATTTTGAGAGTTATGATAAAAAAAAAGTAACTGTATCAGTACTAACCAGAAATCAGCACAACGTTATACATGAATCTATTAAGGTTCCACTGATATGTGTGTTTCTTCAATGTGGAGCATTATCTTTGAGAAAGATTTCCTGAATCAAAATATAATATCAGCTTATTTGCATTAGCATTCTGTTATTAAATAGAAGTAGAAATCCTGCTTTTATGAAGAATTTTGAGTTAGAGCAATATAAAGAAATAGCTTACATTATACAGAAATTATTGATGAAGCCCATGGGTAGATAATTTAAATAAGGAAAAAAAAAAAAGGCATCTGTTCAAGATATTTCTTTTGGCTAAATGGCCATTCCAGGTTGCCACATGGTCAATATGATTGAGTGGGTCATAATTAATTGGCAATTAACATGGAGCTTAACACAAACAACCGTGAACTAATTTGATGACTGAATACGGAAATGACCACAGATCTGAACAACATGCTATCAAGTAGAAATATGTGTTTTCCCTTTTATAACTAGCTTGTTAATCTATGCTTGCAAAGAATATATCCAATAACGTATCAACTCACAATTATTTTCATACACTATTTCCTAAGTAGTTCTGATTCAAATTTTTAACTGTAAAAGTGCAATTTTTCCCTTTGCAACAGTATTTCTAATAATTCTGGTAACAGATATTGTATTTTCTTGATTTTTCTCTCTCATCAAGTAAAAATCTCAATTTCTAGGTCAATTCTTATGATTTGATTTCCTGTACCATTCTCACTATCTGCTGTCCAAATTTTATTTTGTCTGTGTCTTTTTAAATATCAAGAATCTAAGAATTAAAGCAATCTAAGAATTAAAAGGATCCAATGTTGTGTATGTTTTATTATAACACAAATACATAAATAAACCACTACTACCAAAAAACTCATCGTTAAAGTGGCTGAAGAAGAGAAAGAGATTAGAAATTTGGCTTTGGTATGTGGGTCTTTCTCACAGGGGTTAGGTGGTCTCTCAGGGTGGTTTTGATTTCCATTTCACTAATAATTAGGGATGATGAGCAATTTTCCATGTGCTTATTAGCCATTCATCTATCATCTCAAAGCTATAGATACTGGCGTGGTTGTGGAGAGAAGGGAACACTTTTCCACTGCTGGTGGGACTGCAAACTAATACAACTGTTCTGGAAGGACATATGGAGAATCCTCAAAGAACTCCCATTTGATCCTGCAATCCTATTATTGGGCATCTACCCAGAGAAACAAAATCATTTTACCATAAGGAAATTTGCACTATACTGTTTATTGCAGCTCAATTTACAATTGCCAAATTGTGGAAACAACCTAAACTCCCACCAATCCAGGAATGGATTAACAAACTGTGATATATGGATACCATGGAATAGTATATAGCCACTAAAAAGGATGGTGACTTTGTATCTTTTGTATTAATTTGGATGGAGTTGAAATACGTTGAAATACATGTAAAGCGTCACCACAAGAATGGAGAAGCAAGAATCCAATGTGCTCAATCCTGATATGAGAACAATTGATGCTAGTACATAGTGGGGTGAGGGGGTGTGGGGGAAAGGAGAGAGGAAAGGGAGAAAGGAGGTGTGGAGCCATGGAGTGTGAGACACCTCTTGGGGGCAGGACACTATTAATAGAGGGATTTCACCCAGCAAACGCAAGCAGTATAACCTGGCTCGTTGTATCCTCACCAATTAAGAAAAAAAAAACAAACAAAAGAAATTTCAGTTTAGAAATTTGGGAAAATAATCCTGATTAAAATAGGCACTGAAACATACCTAACTAGTTTTCTTAAAATTTGCATGAATAATTTGATATAACTGTTCATAAATCATCCTGGAGCAGGAAATGGTTTAAACATGGACCAGTTACTCCCCTTTGAACTTTCTCCTGTCCAACAAGTGAAAAAAATAAATAAATAAATAAAACTGCTTTTTTTTTTTATTTACCATTTCTAAGAAAGTTATGTACTCATTTTCTCATGCTACTCTTTGTACTTGAAAGACCTTTATTTCATTTTATCCTTTAAGTTTCCCCATCATAATTTTCTCACATGCCTTCTGTGATATACACAAGTATAATGATTCTATCACGCCATTTACAAAGACAGTGAATTCTGAGCAGGGGAAGGCAGAAGTTATGACACCCCTGTGAATTGGCAGATTCTCCTCCTAGAAGACTGTTTAAACTTTGGATTGGAGGCCAAATGAACAGTGGGAAGTGGGCCAGTCCTTTGAACATTTATTCTCTTGTATCAATATAAGTCACTACACTTGTTTTCAATAACACCATTTCGAATAATTACCACTTTTAAAGATGAAGTTACTTGAAAACGTGCTGTTTCTAAGAGATTTCTCAGATATCCGAAAAGTTCTGTTTTCACAAAGCTGAACTATAGTTGACATTTTCACTCTTTAGCTCTCTTGGGCAAATGTTTATAAAACACATTGCTATTCTACACACACAGATATCTCAAGTATTTATCATTATCATAGAATGTATGTTTGCATTTCTGTATGTCTTAACAAGGCTTAGCTCCAAGTCAACTACATGCTAGAATTAGAATTATAAGGTCATAAAATTTGTCATTCCTGCCTGGTTTTTAAAGGTACCTCTAATATTCCATTTTACCAGTCATCTCACACACACCCCAGGTGCAAACACACATAACACCATGACTTGTGGAATTAATAATTCAGGTTTATTAAATATGTGACAATATTGTTTTGTTTTGACTTCAGTTTATTTTTATATTCAAATTATATCTTGATGTTGTGTGTTTCAGCTGTGAAATAGCGGCAGGTTAAAAAAAATACAAACACTAAATAAAGGGCTGGGATCTGGACCTAGGTCAGCTCATCATGAGCTAATAATCTTTAAAAAATAATACCTCTGATGATTTTATTCTAGAATAAAGGATTCTATGCTCTTCCTTGACAATTCTATACTTTAGTGGTTTTATCTGCTTCATTCCTAAATATAATGTGAGTTTACCTAGAAGTGATTATGTACTTTAGTCAGTATTTCCCAAATGGTAGTTTCAATTCGGTCACTTAAGATTAAATATCAACAATTTAAAAAGAATAAATACAAGTATTAAAATCACTCAAAAAATATGGTAACGAAAGTTTAAGGCTAAAATCAAAAGCCTCTTCTAGAAAGAATACTGTTTTTTTTAACGTAACAAAATTGACAGAATACCTTTTAAATCCCATTACATAAAATTACAGCTTAAATCCTAATTTAAACTGAAAATTATTTCTGTCTCTTCTGGATAAAGTAAGTTATTAAATGAAGTTTTGATTGAATAAAATGTGTTTAATTTACATAACACCTGAGAACATAAAATATTTTTGCTGTATGTAATTCCACTAGAGCTGCACAATTACACTAAGGGGTGTGATAGAAATAGAATAAAGAAAGTAGGTGGAATTGCCAAAGGCTTACCTGGTGATACAGTGGAGGAAATATTAGTGATGAGGTGATATTAGTTTTCTTCTACCCATAAGAAAACCACAGTGTGGAAGTCCGAAGACTTGTCCAAGGGCACAAATCACATAACTAAGTTAGAATTGGTGAGAGTTAGACTTTGAGACTTCATGTCCTGCATTTTTTTCCCTAAGAGGTATTGTAGTTTAGGAACATGTAACTCTAATTCCATTTCTGCAGTTTAAATAATTCAAAATTATTTCTGATAAAAAGAAAAAAATACATTCTTGGAAATGCACTAATATCTTATTCTACACAACTTATGGGAGGAAAAAAAGCAAATCTATTTTCATTTAAAACATTACAAAGTGGTTTTAAATATGAGGTAGGAGTATACCCCACACAAAACACTTACTTAAGGTAGTTCTTGAAATGTAAATCCTAACATATTTGAGAACAAAGTGCTAAAAACACCAGTTTTACAGATTGTTATTCTGACTAAAGAGAAATAAAAATGTATCCCTGAGTAGCATGACCAAAAAATTGAAATACTGTCAGGGGCCATCATTTTCACCCCAAATAGTAGCAGTTTCTTCAGTGATTTTGATTGGCATTTTGAAATGTGCTTGTGAATAAAACAGAAGGAAAATGGCATACCTCCCATTCAAATGCCCACACAGAGATAATAATGGAAGCGATGTTTTATGGGTCATTGGGGAAGGCAATCCCATCTGAATGTTTGTTCCTAAGGATGATAAGAGTAGAGAGAATATTCTTCTGCATCATATAACTTAGACTAGAGGAAAGGCTGATGGATGATGATTGATTTAATGCAAAAAGCCTGAGCAACAGAGGGTGGAAGAAACAGAAAACACACACACACACACACGTAGGTGTGCACGCACGGGCAGAGCACTGCACAGGAGTGCCTCTGGATTCTTTGATTTTGTAATAAATTCCAAGCCCCAGACTTTTGAACCCAGCCTTGAGGGTGAGTCTTTGTCCTCCCCTTTGCCTTTAACTGTAAAAGGGTAAGAGAATTACAGAGGAAAGGCAGACAAAAATTTTTAAAAGACTCATTTTGTTTTCTTTTCTTTTGTTTGCCGTGACTAGAATAAGGGTTTCCTCATAAACTTTCTAAAACAGATGGTTGTCTATTCTAGGATGAAAGATTAGTTGTGAAGGAAATTCTTCAACCTTGCTCAGGAGCATACAGCCTTTGCTGGAAAAGAAACAAAATGTACCTTTTGAAGCAATATTTTCAAAACAATTTGAATTTGAGAGGTAGAGTAGAAAATCAGATTATCCTGTTTTGTACTGTTCTTTTTTTCTCCAACCTCCTGAAAACTGATTCCCAGCGCCTCCCTCATCTATAATAAACTGAATTTACTTTTATTTATTTATTTGTCTGTTGATTTTAGAAACAGGATCTTCCTCTGTCACTCAAGCTGGAGTATAATGGTGTGATCATGGCTCTTTGCAACCTTAAATTCCGATGCTCCCGCTTTCCTCCTGCCTCGGCCTCCCGAGTAGCTAGGACTACAGCCACATATCACCACAGCTGACTATATTTAATTTTTTTTTTGCAGAGATAATCTTACCCAGGCTAGTATTCATCTCTCAGCCTCAAGTAAGCCTCCTGCTTTGGCCTCCCAAAGTCCTTGGATTACAGGTGTAAGCCAAGTGTCTGGCTGTGCTTACTTTTAAATCATTCTACTCCTCAAAGATTCCAGGCAAAAATGCTTTTTCAGTCATTAGGTACTGAATGAAAACTAGGCCACTATGTGTTCATAATGGTTGTATGTGAGTCATCCAATTCTTAACTATTTTATTTTTATTAATAATTAGATAAACTATGTATAAAGTAATGGTCTGGATGTTTGTAAATACCTATGCACACCACAGGAAGGAAAAGAGTCGTAGGCATTTTTGTACAGCAATTATTTAGACCGAGGAAAAGGATCTGCTAGATGACACTCTCTCCTTCAACACACACACACTCACACACACACTCAGAGTTTTCTATGAATTTATGGGGATAAGTATTTTGATGGGATTTCAAAATTTCATAGTGTATTCATCTGGTTTAAGAGCCAGGCACCCTAATAGTATTGCACTTCTTATTCAACCTTTGTATCAGTGGCTTCCATGGGAACAACTAGTGTGTTAATTATCAGTCACTTTTAATGAGGTATTAAATGCAGATAATAAGCAAATCTACAAGTCACTTTTTACACCTTTGAGCATACTTCTGTAAACTGTGAAGATGCCAAAATAAAATAGTGCAAGTTATACACAGGCTAGCAAGGGAGAGTTCTGCTAGGCTTTATGGTATATGGAAAGATGGACATACCTAGAAGGAATTGGAGAGCATCCTCCTAAGTATCACAAAAATGAAAAGCAAGCATCCAAAGTATTCAATATTAACGTGAAACTAGTAGATGAACAATTACACACCCACACAAGAGAAAACAATGCAACTAAATGTAAGAAAGGGGGAGGTGGGAAGGAGGGTGGTGATCGCTTACCTACCAGGCACAATGTGCACGGCACACCACCTGAGTGAAGGGCTCAGCTGCAACTCAGACTTTCTCTAACAAGTGCAAATAATGGAACGTAATTGTATGTACCCTTAACATTAAACTGAAATAAGTAAGTAAAAAAAAAACCCCAATAAATAAAAAGCGAAGATAGTGAAAAAAAAAGAAAGACAAAGATGTGAGCACTTTTCAAATAAGAATGCAAAGAAAATGAATTTCTGACCCACATGTAATTAATGTGTTTTACAAAGATGCTGTATGAGCATGATACGATGCGTCTGGCTTAGGTGCATTGTGCACGGGAACTTAGAGTGGGCTGATTCGCAGGAGAAGTAGGCGTTTTGAGTGGGAATGTAAAAGCCAGGCTTGTCTCTTCCTTGTGATTGAAGAAGACGTGTTTCTCACTGTTGCACAAGGGTGAATCTGAACACCTATTTTGATAATATTGTGTCATTCATGCCAGTCTGTTTTATTTTATCTCTCTTGTTTTGTTGTATGCAGAAAATGAGAGTAATCAACCACACCAAAAGAATGAGAAATGTGATAGGAATATCCGTGTGACCTGTCTAAACATTTCCTTGTGGATTGGAATGCCATATTTTACTTTCTTTCTCCAATGTGGTATTAACATACATACAGTAAATTTTTAACAAACTGGTAGTAAGTTTATAAATATTTTTAAATTACTGAGCAATAGATTATTAATTCTTACCCTGGACTTCTCTACTTTAGATTAAATAATTGGAAGCTATGCTAATCGATAGATGCTACACTTTCCGATTTATAATTTATTTCCAATACTTACACCACTCTTTGGTAACCTCTTTAAAGAAGTAAAAAAAAAAAAAAAAAAAAAAAAAGTCCTTCAAGATATATTGTGGATGATTCCAAACCCTGTGCTCTACTTTATGGAGACTTCAGACAACTGAAGAAAATTCAACCAGACTAGATATTTCTTGGTATTTATTTAGGACACCTGCTTGGTTAAATTTTTTTAAAAAGATAAAATATTTTCTCTTGTTTTTTGAGTTATCCTACTTAAGTAAAAAGTAAGTACTACTCCTTAATCATACCTAGCCACACCTTATTCTTTGTCATAGCTATAAGGGACAATAGAAAATAATTACTTAGGAGTTATGTTGTCAAAAGATTATGATTAAATTGAGAAAGACAAATCAAAATCGAAAACAAAATTCCAGGGATTAAAGCTGGGAGGACATGAAAAACAATGTAATGAAGGCAGTTTACAAAATGTAAAGCAATCACAAAATTCTATGCTTCTTTTTTTTCACCCCTAGCTAGTAAAACTTGCTGTCTAGGCTTTTGTCTACAGTTGCTTCAGATGTTCATTTATAACTATCACAGGATACAAAAGGTGTAAATTTGCAATAGCTCCACCTTGTACCTTCTCAAATGGGAATTACTCACCAAATAGGATTCTCTATATTGTATGGTTAAGTGGATTTGTGAATGACATTGAGAAAAATGCTAACTTACTCTTCCTTAACAAGATAAATGTGTAATATTTCCCTTGCTTATACAAGAGTCCAATATATATAATGAACACAAATAAAGAATCTTTACATTTTAAAGTTTGACAGCTCAAGGGGGATTTTTAAGTTTGACACCCCTCAATGGGCTCATTTATTTTTCCTAAATTTATCATCTATATTTGAAGGCATATCCATAGTTTTACAAAAAATGCCAACTTGTTGAAAACACTGAGAAAACATTCTCTAGAAGCTACGTAAGTGAATAAGAAAGAATTTACCTAGAGTAAAACCTTTATTAAGGAGAAGAATTTATAACAAATAACCAGGTTTAAGTAATTGACACAGGGTTTTTTGTTTGTTTGTTTGTTTTGGTTGCTTTTTTTTTCTTTTTTTTTTTTTAACCATTGCTGATTTTGAGCAGCAGAGAGAGAAATATTTCTGGGCTCCTGCTTCAGGTAGTTAAGTTTAAAGGTAAATGTTTTCACTTTCTTTCTTCTTTATCATATCTATTTCAAGTTGTTTGTGTGAAATAAGCCGCCACTCCACTTGCTCCCTCCGAAATTGACCTTGTTACTGCTCCTATTGTGCTTGTGTGTGTGTGTGTGTGTGTGTGTGTGTTCGTAAAGGGTGACAGTGTTCTATGCTCCCTTCTCTGGAATCGGGATAAGTCTGTGATTCACTGGCTTCTAATGGAATGTAGCAGAAGTGATGCTACCTGATTGGTGAAGCCATTAAAATGAAGCATCTTCTCCCCGGTTCCTAGAGCACCTGCTCTTGGAGCCCTCCTGTAGGAGCTGACTGTCTGGAAGCCTCTATTCTGTGAAGATTACCCTGGCCCGGGAAGAGAGAATGCAGACAGAGGTCCTGGGACTAAGTGATGAGATGAGATGTCCAGCTACTCGCAACCTGGTCACAAGCTGACCCAGACTGCTTCACCCCCAGCACTGACCACAGTCTAACTGCCCTTGTGAGATACTCAGAAGCAATACTCTTGAGTTGAATTGCTCCAAATTCCTGACCCACAGATTATTGTTTTAAGCTTTTTTATTTTGAAATGATTTGAAATGTAGAAATATATGTTGCTAATAGGTTTAACCTTCATATGAGAGCCTTTGAAGGAACGTAGAGGTCTAATTTCTGGATAGAATTAAGATAGGGTTTGTATCTTCCACTTTTTTACCATTTGCACATTTTCCTTTTCATTTTTAATATTTTAATATGTTTAGTTATTTCTCTTTGCTCATAGCTTTAATTGTTTTTCTGGTAAGAGTTAAACTATTCATATCTTATTTTATTTTAATTGTTTTTTTTTTCCTTTGAGACAGTTTTACTTTGTGACCCTCGGTAGAGTACTGTGGTATCATACCTCACAGCAACCTCAAACTCTTGGGCTCAAGTGATTCTCTTGCTTCAGCCTTCCAAGTAGCTGGGACTACAGGCACCTGCCACAATGCCCAACTATTTTTCTTTTTTTTAAGAGATAGGGTCTCACTCTGTCTCAAGCTGGTCTCTAACTCAATCGAGTTGGTCTCAATCGACGGGCCTCAGCCTCCCAGAGCCCTGGGATTACAAGTGTCAGCCACCACATGGGCCTTTAATTTTCTTTTCAAGAGAAACTTAAAAACATATGACATGCATTGACTATACAGTTTTCTGTATTTTTAAAGATTGCAACTGTGGCAGAACTCAGTATGCAGTAGGGGAGGTTAATATCCTTAAAGTAAGTGTCTAATATGTTAAGATATTATATTAGTTTATCAAAAAGGAATATAAATGTATTTTTGAAAGGCATAACATTAGATTCTATTTTAAAATGTAAGAAGATAATGGTGATAAGCCCCTTTTTGATTCTTATAGTCAATTCCAAGAGATAGAAGAAAATATATATACATATACATGCACAAGTACTACATATGAAATGTAAATATTATTTACATAGGGCATATGTAGATATGTAAGTATGTAATAAATGTATCTATGTACATATAATACATGCACACACATGTTTTTCATATATATTATACAAAGTCATTAAGCTTTAACATAGAAAAGAAGCAAAAGAGGTTCTAAGAGCAGGGAGATTTGGTGGGAAGGTTGTGACTGTGAGAAAATTTGTAGAACCAAAGGAAGGGAAAGAATGGCTATTTTAGAAGTAGAGCCAGACTAAAATAAGAGCAAATAATTTTTAAGTTATCAGGACTTTGAGGACAAAGTTCACCTACTTTAAGAATTTTATTTATAGACATGGTCCCTCATTTCCAAATGGACTTGATTTTGACTATTACTGAAGATAATAGCTGCTTACAGTGTCCAATGTACATGAATTTGCATTCCTGTATTTGTATTCACTTTTACCATTTTAAACTATGCACATTTAGCTTCACATTTCATATTCAGCCAAACCCAAGTGAGCTTACAAATTGAATGTAAAACTTGTGAGCTTCGGTCAACTCTATTGGGTTCACAAGGTTTTGACAAGCATTGTCATATTTTACAAAGAAACATGGAGATGAACGCAAATGGAATCACAAAACCCCATGAATTCTCAAAAATTTGCTATAAAAACTGGATGGCACAACTAAATTGAAACAGTGAACTTAGGTCTCAGCTAATCCAGAAACAATGAACCACTTCATTTAGAAACCTGACCAGGGTCCACAGAAACTTGACTTTTTCTAAAATTGAACTCCCAAATAGCTGAGTTTGCATGCTATTAGGTTTGGAATAAAATTTCACTTTGACATGTGCTGAGACAAAAAATGATGAATTTTACAAAGTCATACAAAGAGGGAAAAAGGAGTTTCTTATTAGCCAGATTACCCAGTAAAAGGTAAATCAAGAACACCTGTCCATGGTCTTAAAAATTAGTTCCCTTTTGTAGTAAAGATGGTCACAAATTCTTTAGTACTCTTCCAGGCAAAAGCTGAATCTGTTTATCCTCATGTTAAAACTTCATTGGCCAGTGACCTGCCAATGGATCATGTCTCAAGGTGATGTTATTCCAGTTCCCTTGGGTTTATCCTTTAAAAAAAAAGGGAGGTCTTGTGTCCTATGTTTTGAAACTTTTTTTAGCACCAAGTTATCATGTAAGTAGCATACTTACTAGGTGAACAATTAGGAAAACCTCTAAAAACAGGTTCAGCCCAAGCCAGTGTTCTTGATGCTCCTGCCAAGGTCTTTTCATATGAATAAGAAGCTCTTGTATCTCCAGATCATCCCAGGAACTGAATAATAGCTTGATTGAGGGCAGACCTCTCCATGTGGAGGATATTATCTACTCAAGTTCTGCCTAAATTTCTAAGAGCTTATTGGTCAAGCCACAAAATTTCAAGTTTTTTGTTATGCAGAAAGGTAGAACAGATCACATCATTAAATTGAACTACTTATATAAGGTCCCTGTAGCTTATCGCAGAAGTAACTTGATTGGTTTTATAAAGTTCGCACTGAAAATATGAGGTTTCTTTTAAGGAAGCTATGAAACTTCTATGGAGTCAATGACTTGTTTTCAAACTAAAAAGTCCTGAAGAGCAGTTCTGCTATATAGCACACAAAATATAAGCTCCATATTTAAAATCGGCTTACATTTTAAAAAGTCCATAAAATAATAGTACAAAATACAAAGAAGATATGAGGTACATCAGTCTTTGGTTATAATTTCTTTCAGAGGTTTTTAATGAAGTCACCTTAATCTAATGTGTTTTTTACAAAATTAACAGTCCTGGGGTAAGTCAACTTTTTTTCCAATTGATTCTAATTTTTGCAATATAAACGGCCAATTTCGGCAACATTGATTCAACTAGTCATGCAGTCAGTAACACAACAGAAAACACCATGAAGAACAGACTATTTTTGAATATTTTGTTGGAAAAACTTGGCAACAGATTTTAAGAATAGCAACGATTTTGATGTTTGTTCTGATGCAGGACAAGGCAGCTCTACAACTGCTGCCTTGGCCTTGGTGGCGCTGATGCTGTGGCAGATGGAGAAACCAGCTTGCAAAAGGGCCGGACCTGTGTGGAAGACACTGGCGCCTTGCTGTCTGCTCCTTGTGCAAATCTGACTGGTCAATATTATGTCAGTTTCCAGGGACCGGGTCTTCATTGGACAGCTGGCTGTAACTGATGAAGACCCGCCCCTAAGATGTTCTGGCAAAACAACTACCTGGGACTATATAAACCTCTGAGCAGAGAGCTCAGGGGCAGACTGCGGCAGGATGTCAGAGAGAGAACAGCTCAGAAGCAGACCTCAGCTGGACCTTGGAGAGGGAACAGGAGAGCTGCCTGTTCCCCTCCAAAGCAGACCTCGACTGGACGTCAGAGAGGGAGCAGGAGAGTTTGCTCTCCTCCTGGGTCCTCTTGCCTGGAAGTTTGGTTTTTCCTCTACTTGTAATTCTTCTTTCCTGTAAATAAATCCTGACTTACCACTACTCTTGTGGTCCGTCGATTCCTTCTTCAAATCGCCTGAGACCAAGAACCTGAAATTCCGGCATCAGATTTGGCGAGCCAGCCAGGAGAGAAGACATCTGTAGTAAGTCATGGGACCACTTTATTCTATCCTGCTTTTCTCTCTAGCTATCCTACTGGAGGTGAATAAATTTAATGCCCACCAGCCTGTAAATGTGGCTGGCATCCAGGTCACCGGCAAGGGGCTTTTGGGGAGAAAACTTTATAATTCCCCTTGGCCTCTGAAAGGAGGCAAGGGGACTGTGAGAAGAATGTGGAACCTATTTTCTTTTTATTTCCTTTCCCTGGTTGAGAACTAAGTAAGGAGGTAGCACTCAGATGCCCTGGGGTCCCCAGCAATGGTTTTGACCCCAGGACTTGGGATGGCCTTCAAAATCTCGTGCTCTCCCAGCTTCTACTATCTTCTCTTCACTTCCATGGTCCCAAATTTTGTCTATTTATCTCTCTGTAGATCTCTTCTAGTTATCTTCCTCTCCTCAATAGTATCTATGCTTTTTTTGAATATAGGCAAGAACTGTGTATATAGTTAATTTCGTAAGGATAATTGTAGATGTTTTAATGGGGCTTTGAATGTTATATGTGGGTTTAGAGTTGTTTTCATTGATGTTTTTATGTCCGTAAAATCACAAGAGCTGACCCTGTTAAAGAAAAGTCAGCTCCAAATGAGGGTCGAAATGACTCCTCCCCGCAGTGTAACCAGAGGCCTGTAAAGGGAGGCCTGGGATGGCTCCCCAAGGTGGGAAGGGCCCTGAACCTTGGCTACCACTCAGTTTCTTAACAATAAAGTAGAGCAATAAGAATAACCCTGGGTATTTGATTTCTTCTGGTGTGGGGAAGTTGAAGATATTTCCAGGTGTTAGTGAGACTTCAGTTAAGTGCAACTAATTGTGATACAAATGTTTCAAAGTGTCTGTCAACTCAACCCTGATTTGTAAACAACCCTGATTTGTAACTAAATTTAGTGGTGTTTCCTTGGTAAACTTTGGGAAAGAAAGGGAGGTTGGAAAATCACAGCATTTAACACCAAGACCTGCTCATGCCAGAGAGCCTACTTTCCTTTTTGTTATGGGGAATTTCGAAAAACTTGCACCAGTTCTATAGAGTTAAATGTGCAAACAACGCACAGCCATTTTCTCCAGGAAGGGGCTTATCCACCCTTTGATTGATACTCTGAGGCTAGAGGGGGGAAGGGGCAGAAAGGGGGGCAGAATACATGTATCGGGTGGGACCGAGGCTCCCTGTAACCTGATTTCTCGGAGCTGTGCTGCCGGCTCGTTATAAGCACAGGAGAACCAGTGGGCACAAGCGCTACAATGGTAAGAGTGGCTAATTCCAGACAAGCGCAGGGGCTGAGGAGGCCACTCTCCTCAGGGATTCTTCCCCAGGCATTGGAGGGACGCTTCCTTTTGTTTGGTCAGAAGGCTTCTTGGGTTGGTCAGGGGACGCTTTGACTGACTCAAGAATACGGGGTGGGATTGAGTAAACTGGACATTTGTTCTTTCTCACAGATGGGTAACATATTCTCTTGTCGAGAAAACACCCCGCTGGGCTGTATTCTGGAGCACTGAGACATGTTTGATCCCCAGGCACTGAAAAAAGACTGTATGGTTTTCTTCTGCACCCAAGCCTGGCCTCAATATCAACTCTCCACTGGTGAACAATGGCCCCCAGAGGGTACTCTTAATTATAACACCATTCTTCAACTAGATGCCTTTAGTAAACAGGAAGAAAAGTGGTCTGAGGTGCCCTATGTGCAAGTGTTCTTTTCCCTCCGGTTCGACCCCCAACTGTGTAAAACCTGTCAGATAGATTCAGCTCTCTTGGCTGTAGTCACTTCCCCAAATGGTCAGGGATTCTCAAGGGAGACACCACCTCGTTCAAACCCTCCATCTACTTCTCCCACACCTTCCTCCATGTGTTTACAAAACCCCAGGAGAGAGGCTGTCCCAGGAGTTTGTTCTGGTCCTGCTGCAACCCCCAGAAGGCAACCATATCCTTCTCTGTGTCCCTTAGTTGAGACTGCAGGGGGTGAAAGAGGAAGTACGCGAGTATATATCCCATTTTCTTTAGCAGATTTAAAGCAAATTAAAAGTGATTTAGGAAAATTTTCTGATGACCCCAGTAAATACATAGATGTTCTCCAGGGGTTAGGACAAAGCTTTGACCTCTCTTGGAGAGATATAATGATACTACTAGATCAAACGTTAACATTTAATGAGAAAAATGAAGTTCTGGATGAAGCTAGGAAGTGAGGTGATTTGTGGTTCATGTCCCATGCTGATGGCAGTATGTCTCCTGGAGAAAGGGACAAATACCCCATGGGAAGACAGGCACTTCCCCTTCAACATCCCAAATGGGACCCCGAGAAAGAAGGTGACTGGTGGCGTAAACATTTTCTAACGTGTATCCTAGAAGGTTTACGTCGGTCTAAGAAAAAGCCTGTGAATTATGCCAAACTGTCCACTATTTGCCAAGAGCAAAACGAGAATCCCT
>CAUYRH010002585.1:0-49917 GCA_963574655.1 Perodicticus potto
CCTGGGGGATGTTTTATTCGGGTTCAGTCGTGCTGGGGTTCTGAAACTGTCTGCTATCTGAATTTCAGAATCTCTTGGCATGTCTGGAAAATTCTTTTCCATAATTTCATAGAGAAGAGACTCTGTGCCTTGTGACACCACTTCATCATTTTCAGGTATTCCTATAACGCGAATATTGGTTTTCTTCGAGTTATCCCAGAGCTGACTGAGAGAATGATCTGTTTTTGCCTTCCATTTCTCTATCTCTGTGTCGGTTTGGGAGCGTTTGATAGCTTTGTCTTCCATGTCAAAAATCCTTTCTTCTGCTTACCCCATTCTGTTGCTGAGGGATTCTATTTTGTTTCTCAGATCTTTGAGGGCTGCAACTTCTTGTCTCAATGTGTCCAAATCTTTGGTCATTTGGTTTTTTGACTTCCTTGACTTCTTGAGACAATTTTTGAAATGCACCCTGAATTTCTAAATCCAATTTTTCCCCTATTTTATTGATGTTGTTTGCAATCCATATTCTGAATTCGATTTCTGACATCTCAGCCATCTGTTTATGCATAGGATCTTCACTTGTGTCCGCCAAATTATTCCTTGGGGAGGGGGTTGACCTAGTCTGGTTGTTCATGTTTCCAGAGCTTTTCTGTTGATTCCGCCCCGTGATTAATTTTACACCGTTTGGCTGGATGAGTAGATAAGGACAATATGGGCTGGGAGTTATAGGAGTAGTGATTGACCAGTCCTTTGCTTAAAAGCTTGGACTGGCGTCTGTACCTTTTCCCCTAGAGTTTTGCAAAGGACTCGTAGAGAGCTACTGCTTGCGAAACTGGGGACCTTGTTGGTGTGGTGGGGTTAAGTGGCTCTGCCTTCTTTTCAGCTGGTCTTTGTCTTACCCTAGAGAATCTGTTACTCTGGATTGAAATCTGAGCTGTGAAGGAATACCAGCAGTTAACTCGCCACACCCCCCAGAGGCAATAATTGAAAAAGCCAAATCAAACCTTCCCACTACCACACACCCATGGTACCACTTTGGAAAGTTCTCGGGTGATTGGCCCAGTTGAAGAGGTCCCAAACAATTGTCCTAGCCAGCACCGATCTCAAATGGAAGAGTTAAAAAGTCTCTGGCATCTAGATAGCAGGGATCTGCTGGAAGCTCTAATATAATTCACTCCGGTGCTCTGTGAGCTCAGGAGGGCGCCCCCCCCCCCAGCAAGTACATTAGTCTGTGAAGGTTGATGCCTCCTTCCCCACCTTGCCCCTCTGTCTCACCCAGTTGATGGTAACAGTTGTGATCCAATTTCCTCCTATGAGCAGATGCTCCAGAGGTTTGCACCTGCCTGGGTCACAGTGAGGTCTGTGGCTCCACAACTAGTCCTGTACTCCCTGTCACTGTTTGGCAGGAGGAGGTGAGGCCTCACAACCTGGGTACTTGATCGGGGCTGGGGCGACTCACTCAGTTCCAGCCCTAGTCCCTGATTGATGTTGCTGCTGGAAGAGAACAAGTTCGCAGAATTTATTTCTGTCAAGGCTATTTTCCCTAATCAGACTGGGGCTGCAAATAGGTGTGACTCAGTCTGTGAGTTCCAGCCCTTTGTCTCAGCTTTCATCCCCTGAGGGCCAGGTTAGTCTGAAGATAAGCAAAGCGGCCTCTCTGCGAGTATTCTACTCCCTATGCTCTGTCCTGGCCAGTACCACCTCAGGCATATTCTTCACGTGCCTTGGTTGCCAGTCTGCTCTGCTGGTGGCTACCACTGGAGAAGCCGCCCGCTTTCTCTGGCCGCCCAGAAGACTGGGAGTGTCTCCTCCAAGCATCCCCAGGGGTGCAGCTCTCCTGCTATTGTTCCCGGAGCTGGTTGCTGTTTCGTGCCTCAGGAGACCTTCTTTCCAGCCGGCTCTCCTCTCGGCTCACTCCCCTCTCACCACTCCCGAGCCGGAAAATCAGCACAGGTCAGCAACAGTCCGTGCCCTGTCCACACCCCTTGAGAAAATCTCCAAGGATCTGGACTCTGTGGGGGACAGGCGCCCAGACTTCAGGGTGAGAGTGGAGGAGAGTATCAGGAACTCCAACTTGCAGGTAGAGAGTATATACAGTTTTATGCCTGGTGGGAGAGCACTGCAGCACCCTAGTAGGGGAAGGAGGTCTGGTTTTTAGAGGGTCTCTCCCATGTGGTAGAATGGGAGGACATCTGAACTCTGCTTGCTTGTTTGTATGGAGGTATGGAGTATACTGCCAGCCACTCTCATGGGGGAGGGGACTCCCGTTCACTTGGTGGTGTGCTCTGTACCTTTTTGTTTGTATTCTCAGGGTCTCAGGTCACCCCAGCAGGGTTGATGTGTGCTCTTCGACCTTTTCTTTTGGATCAGATCCAAACCATTGACTTTCTTGCTGAGTTTCTGTCCTTTAACTCTCCTTCTGGACAGGAACCTCTGCGAAAAGCTGGTTACAGATTGCCATCTTGGCTCCTCCCCCCATTCCCATCTTTTTTCAAACATATTTCTCTTTCCACTTGGTTTCTATTCAATCTGGCTGCAGTAACCTTCCTGATTCCTCACTGTCCATTCCAAACATATTTAACTTACCTTCTAGAAGCATGGTTTCTTGCAAATAAATTCTTCTTTTCCTCCAATTTAATTTGTTTGCATTTCTTTATTTTTTTCCACTTTACATTGTTCTCATTTTAAGCCAGATGCCTAAATTTTGAAACTCTCCAGCTATGTCCTCACTTTCCCAAGCAAATTGGATTCCTAGGGAGCTCTTTGGGTATAGGCCTTTAAGTTGTCTTACTTGGATGTGCAATGACCAGGTGGAGTAGTTTCCCTTCTGTCCTTCCATCAAGATAACACAATCACTTTATAGAAAAGAAAACACATTTCGAGTCATTCATTGATGCATTAAAATCTACCACATTTCCACAATTGGGTTTGGACACCTAAGGCTGATTCATGAACTGACAAAGCCAACCTGGTTGCCATGGTGGTGAGAGGCTGTTGCTAACCTCAAAACCTGAAAACGTGAATTCAAGAGGATTTCCCTCCACGCCTTCCTCAGCTCACTGCAGTTGACTTCAAATGACTTCAAGCACAAGAGAGTTGGTTGCTACCACTTTTCTTCTTCTGCTGATGCAGCTTGGTAAAAAGAGTTTTTTGAAGTTCACATGCTTACACTCTTTTATACACATATAGTCCCACAGTTGAGCTTAGGTGCAATTTCAAATCCTGGCAGGAAATCTTCACTACAGAATACCATAATTTTTTTAAAGGTGAATAGTTGCTAATTCTGGCTCCCATAAGTATCTGAAAATTCTGTACATGGAAGAAATACATTTTTTTTTTAATGATACATGTCTTTTCTTTATATAGGATGTCTTAAAAACCACCCAGCAGCCAGGTGACATCTGCATGTCCAATGCCTGTGTGATTCAAGGTAAGGCTGCCTCTATCTGCATCCCAAGTCCAGGTCTTTGCTGACACAGATGCATGCTCAGTCTTTCCTAATCCTAAGGCTGTATATGTATTTTTTGCCTAATATAACCTGCCACTATGAAAACATTTCCTTGTGCATGGTGACCATGTCCAAGATCGGAGTCACCCACCAAAGGGAAAATTTCAACCATAGCAAAGCCCCTTGGACACCGCCAAGGCCTGTAGCCGTGAGCTCTCACCCAAAGCGTCAATCACATCTTTCTGGTATGGGCCTCAGATTCTAATCCACTTCTGTTCCTCAAGATTCCCAGATAAAGTGATAGAATTTAGTACTTGGGCCTTCTCAAATTACACTCTTTTCCCTTTTTGCAAACCAGTCTGGCAAACAGATGCCTAAATATCACCTTTATAGACAATAAAAGCTAGATTAGAGGATATGTATTAAGTGTTTATCAATGAGGAACTAAAACAGAATCCCAGAAGGAGATTTCATTTTCCCACCCAAAGAAGAGCAGTGCTAAACGATCCCATGCTCCTCGTATCATATGGGGCAAGACCCTGTAAGGCTTTGATCACAGGGTTGCAGATTAGAGCACATGGGATCATGAAGAAGGGAAGGAGAGAAAAAACAGGGCTATGCACCCCAAATTCCTTGTCCCAAACTCCCACAGGAGCAGGGTATCTCTCTACCCAGGGACCAGGGGGTATGGAGCAGAAAGACCAGGAGTTTTGTGCTACTATCTTTCCTGTGAAAACACAGAATACAGAGGAGATGCCATTCTCCCACCAATACCTTGTTGCTGCCTAGAATTATTCTTGGCAGCCACAAATGAGTTTTATATTTTCTACTGTTTACATATGTAAGTTATTAAAATTCATCTCAAAATGTCAAGATAGCATGGGAAATTTCCAAAATCAAAAAGCAGGTTAAAAATAAGCTTGAGCTCTGGTTATTATAAAATTTAGTTCAAAACAAGCTAAGTAAACCATGAATTCACATCATTAAGTCAACTCAAAATATACAAGAAAGAAGACCAACCAAACTGGCTGGACAGCACAGTGACCTTTGAAATAAATACTATGGTCAACTTCTAAACATTATAGGCATGAAAGAAAAAAAATCAGCCTAATATAAAAATGGAAAAAGAACAAAAGCAGTATTTTCGCTCATTGCGTAAAAAAATTACTCTCACTGGAAAAGCTGGAAAGATGCATTTTTCATCTAGGAAATGTTTGCTCGTTGGATAATGCCACTTACCACAAAGCCTTAAAATTCTCTGTAGGACTCATCTTTAAAATTATTTTAAATTCACATTAAAAAATCTATGCCAATGATGACTTTCTATGTCAACAATAGAAGGGAAAAATCTCCCACAGCATGTCCACGAGGAAAGATTTACCACATCTGAAACTTAGCAGGTAGAGGCCCTTTCCCCCACCCTTTCACAGAGGAAGAAACGCACAGCAATTACCCACCTTCTCCAAAGTAACCCAAGGATCTTGGTACTGTTCAGTGGGAAACCATTATTTCTACACAGAAATTTCACTGATATGCTCCCCAAGCTCAAACAAATTGTGCCTGTATTTTTATACCACAATGAAGCCATTCTTCAGAGCAGGAAAATTTCACTCAGGCCATGGCTTCACTGCTGTGGTAGCACTATTGTTGACCATTTGGAATTCAGTCTTATCACCTCCCATTCTATTTCTGCTACAGTAGTGGCTTCTGAGTCTCTGGCAAAACTACTGGCTTCTTTCAACAAACTTTTAGCTACACTGGCAGGATATTATTTCAAATCTAAATGGATTCAGCTACTTGCTAAAGGTGAACAGTATTTGGGAGCATCAGTAAGATTTTCCCAATTTTTTTCCAACAGTTATTCTATTCTAGTATTTTATAATGTTTTTAAAAAGGTACAGATTTCATGTATGGTGTGAGCACAGACCGTGAAACTCTCTTAGTAAAACCAAAAGAAAGTACCATTACCTTCAAGAAGAAAATAAGGGTTAGCTTTGTGACACTTCATGCTGCTGTATGTACTAGACTATGCCACTGTAGGGGTCAGACATTTGTCTCTCCACAACCACTCCCAGATATCTCTGACCTAAGCACTAGAGTGCTGGGCTCTCAGGCAGCCTGCGCACCACACCCCCAGGCTTAGATACAGGACACCTAGCTTCATTTTGCCTGGAAGTAGAATGAGGATCCTCATCCTTTCCATGCTATTTTATTCTGTTTTTGCTTGGTTTAGACTTGCATTCTTTCTCGCCTATAGAAGTAAGTTCAAGTAGGGTGGTGCCTGTGGCTCAGGGAGTAGGACACTGGCCCCATATACCGAAGATGGTGGGTTCGAACCAGGCCCCAGCCAAACTGCAGCAGGTTTGAACCCAGCCCTGGCCAAACTGCAACAAAAAATAGCTGGGCATTGTGGCAGGCGCCTGTAGTCCCAGCTACTCAGGAGGTGGAGGCAAAAGAATTGCCTAAGCCCAAGAGCTGGAGGTTGCTGTGAGCTGTGATGCCATGGCACTCTACCAAGGGCAACGAAGTAAGACTCTGTCTCTAAAAAAAAAAAAATTGGGGGACAGACTTCAACCACAAGACATTGATTTCCCAGGGACTACCCTTTGTTGAAAGACTACAGCTTTGGACAGGTCCAAATTTGTCTTTTTGATTTTTCATTCCCTGACATTCCTATAGATCAGTCCTTTGTGCAAACTTGTTGCAGGAAAAGACCTCCCTGTGCACCAAATCTGCCTAGAAGGTCCCCCATGGCTTTCTCCAGTGGGAATCTGGCTTAGCCTCACAGGAAACCATTGTGTGCCACATTCACGAAGTGAAACAGGCCACATAGAATACAGAAAGTCATTTCAACCTGTGCATGTTGTCATTTTCTTAAACGTCTCCATTTCCACAGACATACGTGGTAAACTTATGACCTCCACATGTAAAGACTGTGTAGACAGCATGCAAGAAACTCAAGCCTGTCGGTCCTCAGAAATGTGCGACACCTTCACATGGAGTAGAAGTCACAGGTTTAGAAGGCAGCGCTCAGAGTTTGAGCACTTCTATCGTGGGTGACTTTTAATTATGGCCACTGAGAATTTTCCATAATGGGATGTATTGCTATAGTAAGAATTTTCCATATTGGTATGTAGTATTATAATAACAAACTGGATGAAGAGGAGAAAGAAGTGGGAAGTGAGAAAAATGGGCAGCTGGAAAACTAAGGAGTGAGTTTCTGTCAGTTAAAGAACAGAGGAAGAAAATAAACTTGGCAACCTCATTGCCATTTTTCCCCCACAGGAATGGGAAGAAATTGGAGTCCTCATAACCCTAAGTATAAGGCCATAATGTTGCAGCCTGTCTACACGAAGACATACAGCAGCAAGCAAGAGCTGAAATTCATGACATTGAATTTCACCATAATATTCATCACACTACAAAGGAGGGAACAGACATCACTCTTGTTAGGAGATTTCCCATGACATCAGTCTAACAGTTCATTTATTTGATCAGTGAAAAAGTTACACCAGAGTTGCAGTTACCTGGGGAGTTCAGTTGTACCATCCCCTCACTGCTTGATGAAATGTAATAAGTGCACTGCATACAATAACACCAACTTCGATCAATCACTCTGCCTAATTAAACAAGGACTCATAATTCAAATTAACAAGAAACACTGGAGTATACACGTGAACACAGATAGGTTTCTGAGCAGCACACCGGGAGTCACTATTAGTCACTGCAGACACCTGCCAGGCTGTGGGTCAGTGTGACGTGGGGGCGACAGTGTGCATTCGAGATTACACAGAAATCTGTTGGAATGAAGTCTCTGCCATTAACTAGTTGTGTGGTTTTCTTCATGTACTAACAGGGCTTTATTGGAGTATAATTTGAATCAAGTAAAACAGAGGAATCTTAAAATAGAGCTTGATTGCTTTCAATAAATGTTTGCAAAAAGGCAATCAATGCTCAGATAAAAATTTCCAACTCCTATCTTTTAACTATTCTTTTCTGCCTCTTTCTGTCACATTCCTATACATGAAAAGATTATAAAGAATTAGCCCATGTGATTCTGGAGGCTGAAATTGCTGAGATCTTGTGAGGAAGCCCAGTCCAAGTTTGAGTCTTGGGAATCAAGAATGCTAGTGGTGTAATTTCTACTCCAGAAGGTGACAGGCTCAAACACCCAAACAGCTGGTATTTCATTCTGAGTCTGATGTCTAGAAACCAGTGTTCCAGCCTGGCAGGCAAGAAGCGTCCCTTTCACTCAGCCTCCATGTTCTGTGCTGGTGGCTCAGCTGACTGGATAAGCTCCACCTGTGTTAGGAAGGGCACTCCACTTTACTATGTTCATACAAATGGAGGAAACTCATCCAAACATACCTCACTGACTCACCCAGAAAAATCTGGGCAATTTCTGGGCACCTCATGGCCCAGTTGACACATAAAATTAATAATCACAATGACTTGACTTTGCTAAGTCACAATTTTCCCTTTGTCCTTCCTATCTGGGGCAGAATGAATAAGAGACAATGCCTAAATTGTAACTGATGTTCCTTACACCACATATAAAAATAAAAAAAATTAAAATTATTCCATAGCTGTAGCTATTCTGTTCCTGTTTAGGTCATACCTTTATACATTGTTTCCTCACTACTCCAAGGAGTTCTATGCCTAAAATCACATTTATGTCGGAGAAATAATTCACTTCACTTTGTTCCCAGTGTCTTGAAGGAGAAGTACAAATGCAAATTCTATCCTTGGTGAAATGAAATGTATAATATCAAACATGATGAACAAAGAAAGACCCAATGGAGTCAACGTCAGTGGCAGGTGGGAAGATGGCCAGAGAAGGCGTCTGCATCCCATCCTGGGGGCTCAGTCACTCCAGCAGAGGTCAGCTCCCCTAAACCAGAGCACCCCCATGAAGGGACAGCACAACGAAGCCTTGTTGGGGCTAGTGGAGGAAAGGTTGAGCCCAGCTGGAGGTGGACATCTCTCTGATGGGGACAGCACTGAGAAGCACTAGGTGAGATGGGTCTGAGTTAGGAATGAAATGCCCACCTGGCAGGAAGCAGTCTTTTGCTGGGGGAGGCAGAGACTATCCTCTGGTTCTCTGGTTCTTTTAATGGCCCCGTGGAACAAGGCCTGCGTGAACACAGAGTTGAGTCTGGATTGGGTCAGGGAAAAGCAAAGCTATTCCTCATTTGAGCTACTGTGCTTTTGAATCTCTGTTTTATAGCAATTTAGCTGCCATCCGAACTTCTATGCAGGCTGATTCCAGATACATGGTTTTAGATAAACAAAAATAACAGCTAAAAATGTAGGAAAGAAACTGACATTTTAGGCTAGAAGCCCCATGACCAAACCTTGAAAATATTTAGCTAAGTTTGTCAAGTGTGGTCGATTCAAACACAGAGTTTGTAATTTTTGCCGGATGTTAAGGGGGAAAAGCCAGAAGGCTCTTGTGTTTGTAAGAAGAGCAGAGACAGAATTGTTGCATGAAACTTCTGGGTAGCTGCTTTCACTGAGGCATTTCAAGGAAGATACTACCTCAGGCAACCATTTACTCATTTTCAAACAACAGAGATAAGGAAATAGGCCAGAAATTAGAGGTGTTGAGGTTATGAAAAGACTGCTGCTTCTAACCGTTGACTATAGGAGTTAGTTGCAGACACTTCTCAAAGCCTCCCAGCCATGTTGTTATTTCAGACAGCCAAATGGACCCAGGCCTAACACAGTGATCTGGTTCATGATGCTGCCTAATGTTTTAGATGATCTCATAGTAGCCAGAAATAAAACACAAGAGAAAATTTGGGGCTAAACTAAGAAGTCAGATATGCAAGTAGGGCAGATTTGAGACCTTTCTCAGCAACAAGTGTGAGAGTGACTATCGACCCATGTACCGACTGGGAAGTAAATAAATTTGCAGCCTGCTAAGTTTTCAGGAATTTATATTTGTAATAAAACTACAAGCCTGGCCTACACATACATATCTATAAAAGACATTATATGAATACCAGAAAGATGAGCCTCCAGTGAGCTACAGCAGCCCAAGCAGGACACGATGCTCAATGCTGGTTTTCCAGACACCCAAGGAGGACAGTACATATGGCTGTGCTCCCAGAGAGCCAGGTCGCTCTGGCGGCCAGAGGGGGCGCCTGTGGGGTCCCACAGTTGCTGCATGCCTCTTCCCTCCATCTGCTTCTCAGTCTCCCTCTTTGGAATGGATCGCACTCTCATCCACCCTGGTACCGCGCTGTCATTTTAGCTGAAGGAGGGACAGAAACTGTGCTTTGAATTTTCAGGTCCTTGGGTGATGAGCTTACGTGAACCTGAAGAGAAGAATTCTATGTCCTAGAGACCCTGTGTTCTCAACTGGAAGTCCCCACTGCATGGGAGTTGGGTGGTTTCCCCTGAGAACAGAGTCTGCTGTTTCCATGTGTGGAAAGTAAGCTGTGCACATGTATTTAGGCAGGTGGAAGACTCGGGTGTGGCTGGGTTCCCGATTTCTCCCTAATTGTTTCCTCCCTCGGTATTATGCATAAGGTTACTTTATACCTCATTACTAGCCTATAGGGGCAGGTGTGGCCTGTATCTAGTTCTCAGAAACAGTATGGGAACCAAACATTGAGGTCTTTCTGTAGCTTCTGTAGGAGTTCTTATTGGCTAAAGACAGTGAGACCTATAAGGATACTGGGAGTCCCACAGGGAGAATCACAGAGTGCCCTGCTCTTTGTGGGTCTGGATGGCTCTGTGGAGCTGAGTCTGCCCACCCACTGCAGACCCGGTAAGAGCAGCACGTTTTCATGTTGTTTTCAATCCACTATCATGCACTATCTCTTTTGTACATCTATGTACCTTCTATGCTAATAGAGTAATAGGAAAGATGATAAGAACTAACAGCTCAGGAGGGGGGAATGTGGTCTCTGGAAAGTCACACTATCATTTTCTGCCTGGCTCTGGTCATCCATGTGCATTCACATCAGGTCAAACAGCCCCTGATGGATCTAGTCATCCTTGCCATGGCTTCACAGAGATCAGCCTCCTGCAATCTGCATAAATTAGCAAATTGGTAAAACATCCCTTTTGAGAAAATGTAAAGTCACTATGTTGCAGTGATTCCATCCCATTGGCGAGACAGCCAGTTAAGAAGCCTCTGAGCATTTGAGGAAAATTTGCTTTAACTGCCTCAACACTTTTGATGAGGGGAGAGAAGTTTTATTGTCCTTTCTATGCTGACTCCCAGTGCTATTAGTCAACTGAACAATTTGAAATGCTTATTGAAGACGTGTGGTATCAAGGCCCTGGCCCAGGCAGGGTGGAGTGTGACATGCCCTGTATGAGAAGACTGCTCATGTGGGCAAGGCTATTTATACAGACAGAAGGAACCAAACATAGGGTTCTCAGGCCCTGGTGCACTGCCCTGTAGGCCAGTGATGTTCAGTAAAGAAGTGACTCTGAAAGCTTCAGGGACCAAGAGGGGATCTGAGAGACAAAAAGGTTTTATTATGAGAAGACCGTGACTTTCCTCAGAGAGGAGGCAGAGGAGTGAAGGCGGGGCATCTGTTCCTTAACTCGCTCCCCACATAGTCTCTGAGCACCCGCACGTGCCAGGAATTGTGCGGGGCATTGCACATACATGGGATTTTGCCTTCTGAGGAAGAAAGAAAAACAAATGTGGGAAGACAAAATAATTCCACGCTAGCAAAGAAAATGCTGAGGAGTTACCAATAGCAATGCTGAGGAGAGAGAGAAGGGTTAATTTCAATAGATGACTTCTTCAAAGAAGGGACATTTTATCTGCAAACTGAAAGACAAAAAGGCAAGAGCCACAGAACCAAGTGAAAGGGTTTCCAGAAGAATTTTCCAGCAAGAGGGAATGCTGCGTGCAAAGGGCACTGACAGTGAAGGGTGCAGTGTGCAGAGGAAGACATGCTGGTGGTGGTGGGTGGAAGACAAGGGAGATGCTGGCATGAAAAGTGATTGAAAAAGGAAGGAAGGAAAGTAGCGTGCTTCACCAGCCTGCTGAGGTCTAGAATCCTGAGACAGTGTACTTGCATAAGATGACAGTTTAGGTATGAGAAAAACAGATAAATGAAGTAGAAAATGTATGAGTGGCTTCACGTGGCAGGTAATAGAAATGCTCACGGTAGCCCTGTTTCATAAGGCCTTGAGGGTTAAGGGATTTAACTACCACCTGTTATTATATCTGACCAATGGCAGTTTTGAGCAGAGTCTTAGCTGTTTTACCACACTTTACTTCCTCTATTTCTTCACCAGCCCCCTTAATCTACCTCAATTCTTTTCTTTTAATCAGAACTCTTAACTGCCAAACGGGGATTCGGACGTCGACTCTCAAAAGCTACTTCCTGCTGGCAGTGGGCGAAGACATAGGGGAAGGCAGTTAGAAGTTCTCTTCCCTACCTTAACAAACTCTTGCAACCTATTCCCAAACTTTTCTCTTTGCTGTTTTACAGAAGGTTTTTCTCACCCCTGAGGTTAAAGGCTTGTTTGCTAAAGGTTGTTCTTATCTCCTAGTTCTATCTTTTCTCTTTCCCTCTTGTCTAAAGGCTTTTTTCTGCCTATTTTTTTTCCCCAGCGACTTCCCAGAAGAGGCTAAAGGCTTTTACCGGCTTTTTTCCCACAGAAGAAGTAGTTACAATTTTGAAAGAGAAAATGTAGGAAAGAAGAGGAAAAACCAAATGAGAAAGGCCTGTTGGCTGTCTTTCTTAGATATTTCTTTTCCCTCTAAATGTTTCTATTTCTCTTCTCTCTTATTTGCCAAAGCTTATTTCCCTCTGGGTCCGTGTTCACTGAATCTTGCCATTTGTCACATCCCGCTTCTGACAACACTTGTCAGGGCCCAGGACTGGCCAGGTCTCAGGCCCGGCTTAACTAGGTTCCGGACTCGGACCGCTAAAGTTAGGTTGCTCAGGTCTCTTAGGTGTCTGAGGGCTATCTACTTTAGCAGGAGAGGGAGAGAGTGTCTTAGAGAGAGTAAAGCAGCCTTTTTAGAAAGATCTTAGTCTTTAGCAGAGCTTAGTGATCTTCAGCAGAGAGATGCCATGCTGGAGTTCTGCAGTTCTTCAGGCAGGAGAGGAGACAGAGTCAGAGTAAGCGGGTCCGTGATAGAATGCGCATGCTCCCGACTGCCTTCTCCTCCAGCCTAATATAAGGCTGATCTCGGGCCTCTCAACACCACAGGTGTAGACACTGCCAATTCACCACTGCTCTCATCTCGCGAGCTCTCTTGCTTGTTAGGAGAGCTAAATCCCTCTCCATGCCCTTTCCACCAAGGTGTTCCATTATAGAGCTATACAGGTGTTTCTTAGAACTCTCATTCCTCCAGGCTACATGGGCTGCAACACAGACACATCAGGGCTGTCAGTATCGTGCCCTTGCAGGTATTTTGAACTGCCTCGGCACCAAGTGGTTCCCTTCCACTGTCTGGAACTAACAAGAAGATAAACCTGGTACATACAGGATGTCTGTAAACTAGTGCATCCCACATGACCCAACTGCGTGCTCTCTGAGTGAATTCTAGGAGTTTAAAAGGAGGAAAGCATGCATCTGTGCTGGGGGTGGGTGATGGATACATATACATTGTTTCTTCTAGAAAATATCCAATTACTATCGTTGGTGCCGTCGTCATTATTATCACTTATAATAAAAGGACAGCAGAGCAAGAGTCCAGCACACTGTGGGACATTACCCTGTGGCAGCAGACAGCCCTGGCAGCTCATCGTGCTGAGATCCTCCTACAAGCCCGGATTTAGCACCAGGGACATGCCCATTTCGGGCAGCTAAAGGAGACATTCTGCCGGTAACTGAGTGACAGGTGCCAAAGCAGCTGAGGGTTAGTGCAACAAAGGACATGCCACACACACGTGAAACTTGACCTGTGATAGCCCACCCTGACCTGTGATAGCCCACCGGGCGGCTCAGTCTTGGCAGCCCCACCCCACCTGCTCAATTAAGTAGAAACAGCAGGCAGGGCAGGGCTGCTTCACTGTTGTCTCCCTATAAATCACAAAGCTAGTAAAACACAGTACTGGTGTGACCAGGCAATTACACATTCCTGTGAACATGTGACTACAGGCAATTAAGAAGAGCCAGGTATACATGCTACACCAGCTTCCAAAGACTTTCCAGAAACTTGTGCATTGCATTGATGCCCTGCAAAGTGAGAGTCATGATAAGGAAAACAAGCCCAGCAGAACAGGACATGACCTGCCCTCATTTGACTCCACTCCCAGGAGGTACTTAACAACTTGCGAAGGTAGATGGTGGTGACAGGAGCACGACAATGTCATGTATTTACTGCCACCCACCTGTGCACTTGAAAAATGGTAACTTTTGCTACACATATGCTCCACAATTTTGTACATAAAATTAAGTAGGAAAAAAATGAACATTCTCCTTGACCGTCAGCATTGACTGAAATTATCATCCTCATGTTACATAAATACATACAACATAAACTGGCTATAAACTCCTTGATCTTTAGCTTTTTATAAGACAATGAAGCCAAACCAAATTTGGCAATTAAAAATAAAACTACAGAGCAATAAAATCTAAATTAGTGTTAATTTGACATGATGGGAGCTGCTACTTTGCAGAGACGAAATGGTTGCTCAGAATATAATTGTGGAACCAGCTACTACATGCAATTCTCTGAATTTGGCATAGCCAGTTGAGAATGATGTATACAACCAGTTATGAATCACACCGACAATGACATTCAGCTAGTAACCTGTGTTGAGATCATCTGGTGTTTTGGAACAAACACATCATTTATGTACCTAGCCCACGTAGGGCAGGGAAATAAAGTTCCTCCACCCCTCTTAGATCCTATGTATAGAGTTCTGGACATTGGCAGGCAAAAGATCAATTAATCAGAGGAAAAAAACATAAGAATGTAAATATGTTCACATGGGAACACTCAGGGTGGTTAGATCTTGGGCAGATATACCAAGGTAGGCTAAACAATGGAAAGGGAGGTTGGGGTTTCCCAGTAGGAAAAGCAAGTTATGGAAAGATGAGCAGGCCAAGTATAGTTTTGAAAAAGGGGGTTGTTTAGTGAGGCTCACTATACAGATTCAAGTAAGTGTTTTCTCCACATGTTCCATTAATCAACAAGACCCAACAGAAACTCTGGACACTGAACCTCAAGTGGGCTTCCCTGGATTGCAGCATTCTGGGTATCTTATCATACACTGTGGTTAAGAAGGTAACTCCACAAGGAAAGGAATCTCTGTGCTTAGAAACCTTAGACCCTATTCTATGTGTTTCTTCCATTGGCTTGTTCTAACTTGTATCTTTCACTATAGTAAAAGTATTCATGTTTATAATAGATTTCAGTGAATTTTCAAGGACTCTGCCCTTAGCTCCAGAATTTGGGTAACCCAGATAGGGGCCAGACTGTTTCATATTTTAAATGAAACAATATCTAAAATGAACCCAGTGCATTACAGGTTTGTGGCAACATAGCAAAACTAGTAAAATACAATTAAACATCTAGAAAAAGATTAAGGAAATTATATGCTAAAGGTGGTACCTCAAATCATGGTTGAAGATGGACTTTTTAATACATCATATGGGAACAAGTGGGTAGCCATCAGAAAAATGATGACTTTAAATCCATACCTTGAACCATACTTGAGAATAATCTCCAAATGAATTGGGTATATACACACACATATATGCATGTACATCTCTATATATAATCATATATGCTAAAAAAGAGATTAAGACTTCTATAAACTTAGTGTGGGAAAATGGTTTCTAAATATGATTCAAAATAAAAAGTAAAATAAAACTTAATGTAATTTAAAAATGCAGAGTGAAGGAAATTGTTTGTAATGCAACTGGTAAAGATTTAATATTTTTTTACATATTAAAAGAAACCTTAAAATTAAAGGGAGAAAACACTGAAAAAGTTATAAACAATAAATCTTAAATGACTTTTTAAATGAGAAAAACACATGAACTGCATGTAGACACCATTTCTCACCTATCATCTTGGCAAAAAGTTTAAAGGTTTAGCAACACATAAGCCTTAGGAGGTGTACTCATGTCCATTCCTGCTTGCGTACACTAGAAGAGCTCTTGGGAATAAATCTGGCTGCCTATGTATAAATATGAACACAACACATATATATTTCTAGTAATCCTATTTCTAAGAACTATGATGGAAATGCTAAGAAGGCATGTGGAGACATATAGTTCAGCAAACAGTCAATGACAGAGACGGCCACCATGACTGCCTCCATCCAGGGAGATTGTCGATGACAGAGACAGCCACCATGACTGCCTCCATCCAGGGAAGACGGTTAAGGACAGAGATGGTTGCCATGACCGCTTCCATCCAGGGAAGACAGTCAATGACAGAGATGGCTGCCAAGATTGCCTCCATCCAGGGAAGACAGTCAATGACAGATGGTTGTCATGACCACCTCCATCCAAGGAAGACAATCACTGACAGAGGTGTGCACAATAATTGCCTTAGTTGAAGGAAAAAGAGTCCACAGCAATGATCACCTCATTCCAAGAAAAATCACTCACTGGATGACTGACACAATTATCTCCATCTAAGGAAAACCACTGATGACTAATATGACTGGGATTATCACCTCAATCTAGGGAAGATAGTCAAATGCCAAGATGGCCACCATGATGATGTCCAACCAGGGAAAACAGTCAATGGCTGAGATGCTGCCAGGATTGTCCCATGACTGCCTCCATACAGGGAAGACCATCGATGACAGAGATGGCTGCCTGTAATGATAGTTTCAGGTGAGTGAGGCAGCTGTCATGATTATTTCAGGTGAATGAGACAGCAGTCATGACTGTTTCAGTTGAGTGAGAAACATCCATGGTGAGAATGCCACAATGACCATCTTGCTTTAGGAAAATCAATCCATGACAGACATGAGAGCCATGATGGCTCTGCCTAAGGAAAACAGTCCATGATTGAGATTGCCACCATCAGTGCCCTAAACAAAGAGCCCATGGTGAGAATCCTGCAAATATCAGGATTATTATTCCAGCAAATACCAATGACTGTGATGACCTGAGTGACATGATGACCTCTGTTTAAGGAAAACAGCCGACGGTCCTGAAGACCATGGGTAATTGCCTCAGTCTAGGGAAAACTGTCAATGACCCAAATGTCAGAACATGATGGGTTCCTTTCAGGGAAAACAAACTTTGACCAAGACATATATCTTGTTACAGCAGTAAAATTACATAACATATTCAAAGCCTTTCATGAGTAGTTCTCTGGCAAATGTTTTAGCACTAAATAAATATTTTACCACCAAATAATTACAGACAGTCCTGACTCATATATGGCCATATAACACAAGGAAAACATTAGTAAACTTTAGGGCAATTCACAAAAACCAACAAGAGAAAGGAAATGTAAAGCCACTTCTTCTCTAAATAAATATTTGTGGGTCTGTGACTACATAATTCCATATTGCTGCGTATAGTGTCACTGTGAGTTAATAGTTATCTTCCCCTCAATTATAACTCAACTACCATGGATATGTCTCTATTTCTTAATTACTCATGTCCTGAGTACCCATATTAGCCATAAGATTGGCTAATGGCTAAAATTACTCTCCCAATTTAGCAGTGGTTAAGTAAACAGAAGAAGCCACAGGAAGTCTAGGAGGGTCAATTTATACTGACATAGTGAGGGTCTACATAAGTAAATAATGGACTAAGCCCTCTACTCACAACTAGTACTTGAGTGCTCCCAATAATCACTGCTCTAAGCAAGATCTGGGTTGCCGCCTACATCAGTACTTGAGATTTACAAACAAAAAGCAGTGGGGTTTTGTTTAGTTGTCACAGAAAATAAATCTAGTTCTTTTTGAGAACTAGATTTATTTTCTGTGACAACTACAATGGGTGACTCTCATAAGATATTCCTCTGTTCCAGCAGAACTTTTGGTGAGGTGTTCCTGGTTTACAAATAAATACAACTTTGAATAGTTGGGATAAGTCATCTACATGTTGTTTGAAGAACAACCTATGTCTCCATCCATCACCTGGTACGCGTGGCTCTAAGCCTGTTTATTTTCAATGACTTACAGCAGTTAAATAGATCAACACTACTGAACTCCATCTCTGAAAGCAAATAATTATTTTGAATTAATATGTTGGTCTGGAGATTTACACTGAGTACCGCATTCCAAAGCAATAGCACCCATTTTTTCTACTCACTTGTAGTGGTGCTAGACAACATAGTTGAACTCCCCTCAACTTTCATAAGCTAACTCCCATCCTCAAATACTTATAGTAAGTTCCCCAAAGAGGAAAACTATTGATACATGTTTCTGCCTAGGTTAAATTTTAACATACTTCACAAATGAAAAACAAGCTTTGTCTACTTTGCTTTGGAATCTAGAGAACAAACAGAACACACGTTGTATTTCAAAATTTAAAGGGTAGCTAGTCGGACCATTGAAATAAGACCTACATTAATTTTCCACATTCACCACTGGACATAAAACAGATTTCACATGGCTGAACATTAATTAATAAAACAGAGAGAAGGCTTGGTTAATTTGGAATAAAAGGAATTATTCTGGGGTGATACCAAACATAATCTGCTAGATATGATGTGAGTTTTCAAGTTCTAATTAGTTTACACAGGGTTTCTCAGCATCAGCGGTGTGGATACTTTATGGCAAATATTTCCTTGTTGTGAGAGTCCTGTGCTTTGTGGGGTGTCCAGCAGCACCCTTGTCCTCTACACAAAAAGTGCCAGAAGTGTGCCTCTTCCCAGGCCCGACAACCAGAATTGTCTCCAGATATTGCCGAATGTCTCTCAGGGGTGCAAACTCACCTCCAGATAAGAACTAGTGACATGTATGAAAGAACAAACAGCAGGACAGTGCAAATTGGAAGTCAGGTAAACAGTGTTCATGAATTTATTGAGCCCATTCCATGTCCCAGGCACTATGCCCAATAGGACATCCCCTTCTCCTGCCCACAGAGGGGACACCAATAAATAGAACGGGAAAGGCAGCAAATGTGCAAACCCAAGCTGCCACAGCAGAAAGGCTGGGCCAGCATCTGAAGATGTGTTCTTCTGCAGCATTCCATGGAAAACTGCTGAAGACTCCTAGCCTGGTGACATCATGAACTGCTTACCCTGTGTTCCAGAAAGCATTGACTGACTGTGCTTGCCCACTGGATTGGAAGAGGCTGAGTGTGAAGACCCAGGATAGTTTCTATGCTGTAACTGTATCACAGGGGATGAGTAAAGGTAGGGAGGGATGGGAGAGCATCCCTGAGAAACTACTGTGAGACAATGAAGGATAATTGATGGGTATGCACAGGGTGGAGGGAGGGGATGGCTGACGGGGAAGAAGGAATCAAGCAAGAATGGGTCTTCCTGTCTGGGCTTTAGCAAGGTACAGATGGTGACCTCAGATAACCCTGAAGAAAATCATAGGGTCTGACTGGTGATTGCTGATGTGAACCTGAGGTCTTAGGGGTCAGCCTCCCCTGAAAAAAATAAATCTAGAAGGTTTCCAACATTTACAAAGTTAATATTTGAATCAGTCACATGCTTTGATATCCTAACCAAAAAAAAAAAAGTCTAAGAAGATAAGTCATTTTTTACAAATCAAATAAATTGAATTTATGAACCTATGAAAAATCTCGGATTTGCCCATGTTACAATTTTTTTATTGACTTTGTAAAATATTTTTATATCTTTCATCTTAAATCCATTGCTCGGGTCCATATTTTACAATGCAATTATAGAGCTAATATGCAAAACGTTTTTATTATGCACCATTCTCTTAAACATTGCCATGATTAAAAACAATGAACCTAAAATGAATCTTGTTAATATGGGTTCCTGTTATGATTCATCATCCACACATTTGATATCCAGCGCTACTGAAAAGGAGGAAATAGCCACTATAGCAGGAATTGCGCTCACTCAGCAAGTCAGGAGATCTTTCCAGCATATATGTGTTGTATCTTGAGACCTAGCATGTAGGAATTCTTAAAGACTTTATACACCGAGGGGAATCTGGAATCATCAATAATGGAATAGAGTATACATCATTTTCCAAAATTACATGACCTTTTCCCTCTCAAACATGACATTGTTCTGTTTTCCAGTATGTTGAATAGTTGGTCAGCTGTGATAGCAATTCAACTTCCTTTAGTTTTATTGGTCAAATAACTTCATGTATATATAAAATTCTGCAACACTTTAAGGGTTACCAGATTTCACAAATAAAAATGCAAGATATGACAATAATGTAAAATTCAGGTAATGTGTGTGTGATGTTTATCCGAAATTCAAATTCAACTAGGCATCCTGCAAGGCAAAGTTAAGTGCTACAATCGTAAGCACTTTTGTAGAAAGAGGTTACAGAGCTCTGGCATTCTGTGCACCAACATGGAGACTTAACAATGCCGCGAGTTGGTGCCAGATTCACACATACGGGCACTATTCTGAAAACCTAAATTACCTGTTCTTACTCCTGAACTCTCATTCCATTGTGTCCCTTACATATACATGCCTTTATATAATGTTGCTAGTTTTTAATCCTGTTCTTGACTTCCCTGAATTGTACCCTACATGACAAGGAAGCCACCATAAAGGGAATGTAGTGGTTAACAGTGAACTAAATACTGAAAAGATTTTTTTTTATTCCACTGTAAAACTGTTCCCTAGAGGGATAATAGTTGATAAAGGTCAAAAAAATTCATCATTGGACATTCTCAGATGTACATGACAGTTTGCACTGTAGTCATTATTAACATTTTCTCAGAATTTCCTTCTTTCACAGTGACTAACACATCATTATTTTTCTTAAGTAATGAGAAGCTGGGAACACTGCCAAAAGTTATCTTAACAGATGCTATTTTATCATCTCAATGAATTCCATCATTTTTCACATCCTGGTAATTATATTTTGGAGGTAGAATTCATGCTGAGTGCGGCGGCTGCTGTTACAAAAATAGACTCGAGAAGCACATTAACCTGATAACTTCCCTGATCCCCGGGACACGGGGCGCTGCCATGTGCCTCGCCTGTGGTGTTTGGGGGAATTCACTGTTTCCCATTTTGTGCTTCATTTCAACTCACTTTTTCACTAACACCCCATGTCAGATTACCTGTAGAGAATCATTAAACTCTTGGTTTCCTGTAAAGAAGATTAACTCATTGTAAATATCCCAAAATTAGGGGTGGGGGAAGAACTAGATGCTCCCATTAGCTGCTCATTGCTGAGTGAAACCATTATAGCATTCCCAAAGAACTCCAGTAACATAGAAAGGGCACACTTATTTTTTAAATGTTTGCTAAAAATGAGATATAGTTGAAACCTGTCCAATAGTCCTTCAAATAAATTGAGACCTAAATCCAAACAGCCTGGATAGATAATGATATCTTTCATTGCATTACTTTCCTTCTTCCACATACCAGCAAATTCACAAAAGAAAAAAATCTTGTCTTTTCACAGTTCAGCATTCATGAGGCCATATGGATTACTTGTCCCAGTAGCAGGGGATTAATGAAATGGACAAAGCATCCCAAATTGACCTAGACACTGGGAATGACGCCATTTATCCCCCGTCCATGCTCCCTGCAGAAGGCATAGTAAGAAAGAATTCACACATTCAGAGCCGTTTGTGTCTACTTAGGAGGACACCAAAGCGACCAGCAGCTCTCACTCAAAAACCACCAAGAACTGCAGGTGACAGCCATTTATTTCTCTTTGGATTTAATTCATAACAAAGGGCAGTCATTCTTCACTGCAACAGAAAGGTCAGTATAGGTAGAATCACCTGTGGTAGAAGCTTTTATTCTCCAGTTCTTCTGAGATCAAAGCCCCCACTGTGAGGACACATCCGAGCAGCCAGCAAAGAACCCTTGTGTTCAGTGGGCATTGAACCTCTTCAAGGAGGGGGAAAAAAAAGAAAAAAAAAAAAACAGAAACAAAAGTCCAACTGACAAAGCTTGAATGGCCCAGAGACACAGAGCAGTTGAAAGCATCCAGTCAGAACCTCAACTGGGCATTCATTTGCTTGCTTTCTTTGCTCTGATAATTACCAGGATGTTTTCATTAGCTATCCTTCAAAGTTGGCTGCAAGAGGCCATTGGAGAGAATTCTAACCTGCAAAGCCATACCTAAGTAGGGGTTATGTTAGAGACTTAGGGCCTGAAAAATTAAAAGAGAGACTTAGGGCCTCTCTGCTTTCTGTATAATTATGCTCCTAAAAGTGAGATGCAGAGGAGTGTTTAGATTCTGGAAACAAAGAGATGAACTTCTAGAACCTGCAGTGAAAGAAAAATCTACTTAACCTTTGAATTAGAAAAAAACGCTAAACACGAGAATGGGGTGGAGGTCACAAGAATAGCTATTAAATCCTTTATGAAATTGGGGAGGAAGGAAGTGGCCTTTCCCTGCTTACAGAGCTGACAACACTGGTGAAGCTCATTTTTATTTTGCCAAAATGCACGGTTTTTGTTCCTTGAGAAGCCAAAAGAACTCCCGCTAATAAATCAGCACTCTTTGGCATGTTTATAATGTCACTGTTTCTCATACACCTAGAATATAATAGGTTTCCTCTCCTCTCCTTTTTCCATTTTTTTTTCTCTTTGGAACCTGAAGTCCAAGAGTTTAGAGTCCATACTAAAAGACAAATGGCCATGTTGCCTTAGTATTAATTTAGTGGCAAGTTATGGCAATGTTGAAAATGGAAAGAAAGAAGGGCACTTTGGCCTGAACATACTAGTTCTAAACTAAATTTTATCTATTATAAAAATGAAAGATTTATCTAGCATCTTCAAAAAATACATGAAAATACATTCTAATAGCTATAGGTATACGGGTGTGTATGTAAACAAACGGTTACATATTACGGTCATATGTGTATTGATATTAATACATATTCTATATATCTATAGTAACAGCTATACACACGTGGGTCATTTGAAAGTTTTGAGATGCACAAAGATAAAGAAATGTAAAATCCTCAAGGATAAAAATAAATGAAGCACTTCCACCAATACACCAAAAAAGAGATGCTGTCAACTGTGTTTCTTGGAAGTGAAATAATGGACCGTAACACACGTCTCACAACTTTCATAGTGGCCTACATACAACAAGATGACTGGTGGGCATCTGAAGCTCTCAGAGCCTGGCCAACAGGGTGGAGCAGGGGCAGGTTCGAAGCAGGTGTCAGCTGCCCAGATGGTAGTGGTGGTATGCATTGTGCATCATCTCTGTAATGTAGAGAAGACTGAGCTTTGAGCCAGCCAAGCCTTAGATGTTACAGTCCAGCTCATCCAATCTGACTAAGGGAAAGGCTCTGAGTGTGATGGATCATTGACACATTGTTTAAATACAATGTGCAGGGATTTGATTTGCTCATCCCCAAATATGTTTTAGATGAAGCTCAAGAGAGTTCAGAAACACAGTGAAGGGTATTTGTGCTTTAATCTGGGACAATAGGCTATCAGGACTGCAAGCAGGACTTACCCATATAAATTACCCTGCTGTGGACCAGTGAATGTAAATATGCCATCCCACATGGCATTAAGTGTGGCTGGTACAGGAGAAATGGTAGCTTGGCTAACCTTGCTGTACTCTTTTATGACTAAGTTTTAAATTGTTTCAACTCTACTTAAAACTTGATTCATGAAGTGTCATTGGTGCTGATGTAGTAATCTAGACACGGATTATCTTGTGTTGTAGCTCTCTTTTTGCAATCATAAATAAACATTCTCCCTAATGTTATGCTATGTTTTTACATTTCTTATTTGTAATCCTGTATTTATGCTTATTCTTTCAATGCTATGTTGTGAAATTAGCTACTAATAAACCCCAGGTTCCTTGTTAACACCAAAGAAATTTCACCAGTTGTGAAAACCATGAGCTGAGCCAGATGAATGGTGTGTTCTTTCTACCTGAGTTCAGCTTCTGTTACTAAGCACATTTAAAAAGCTGCTAAGGCATAAGCGTGTGACTGAAAAATACACCATCAATAAATAGCCTTCTCTCCATTTGGCTTTCCTGCCTCTTGTTCCGCCTCCTGCGGATGGTCTTCTGTTCTGGACAGGGCAAGGATTCTTCTAGTCCCGACCAGGCAATTCTGCAGTGGTTAGTTAGAGCTTAGAAAGGCACAGGTGAGACACCAATTAGTCTCACTGTCCTCACGCATGGACTGAGGAGTGGTGTCCTGAAGAACCACTTCAGGTCCATATTCTGTGACAGTCTGCCCATCCCACCATGTGGTTATTTCACGATCACTTGCTTTAGCCTCGTTTCATGAAACAAAAACAGATGTTTCACTGAGAGACTCATCTTTTTATGTTTATTGCTATTTGAATTTATTTTATTTCAAATCTATCCCTGCTCCCTAAGTTTCATTTCTTCAGTTTTTTTCCTCAGATATCTTTTCCTTCTGTGCAGTCTCCTCTGATTTTGGAACAATTGGTCCCTTTTCTATAAGGATCATCTCACTGTGGCTGGGGAGCACATGGGTGGGTTAATCCGAGAATGAACATCTTCTGAGCTTTGTTCACCCTGATGTGCTCAATGACGAGAGAACCCATCTCTAAACCTTACGTTCAGCATGATTCTCTGCATTTTTAAGCACACACAGCAGAAATTCAGCTGTCTTTTTGGCCCACTGATCCTTCACATCCAGCCTCGCTGTTTGGCCTGGACACACCTGCCAACTCAAATATTATATTGTTGGAATGACCCACATTGTTTCTGCAAAGGCATCTTTTAAATATTTGGTAGCTTTTTGTATGTGGATACCCCTGATGGCCTGGGCAGTGTCATGGGTGTTCTCAAAGTGAATGACAAGATTGGAACCTCTTGAGTTACACAATTGTGTGGGGTTTTCTGGGTCAGATGAATAGCAAACCATTTTCACAGATCACTCCTGACTACTTATGGAACAATCTTTAGCAAAGGCTATGTCTTAGAAATAAGGTTTCCAAAGACCATAATTTACTGAAAGGAATAAAGCCCTTCATTCATTTAATTTCCCATTTGTTTAATACCTACAAGACAGCAGACAGGCTTTCATATTCTGGGGATACACAAATGAACATAATAGGAAGTCTCTTACAGTGATGAAGCGAGCCGGACAGATGCCTGGGAGGGCAGACAACACTGAGAGGTAGAAGAAAAAATGCCACCTGATGGGAGGGACGTCTGTGCTGAGACGGGTGGGAGTCTGAATACAGCAGGTGGAGAAAAAATTTCTCTACATTTGGAGGAAAAGAGTGAGCACTGCCAGTGGAACATCCCAGGCAGGAGAAAGTGAACACAAACCCCCTCCAGCAGAAGCACGCTGGGAGGACAGTGTCTGGGTCCACCTCCTGACAGGTGAAAGATGTGAAATGAGAAAAGGCAGCTGGGGCAAGGTCACAGTTGACACTGGCCTGGACTTCAGGCTTCATTTGGACTGAGAAGGAAAGCACTGCCGAGCTCTGCAGTGACCGGTGTGTAGCAGAACCACTGTGGCTGACGCAGAGTGAAACAAAGGTATGAACGGGGCCAATCAGACCTCACAGCCCCCCAGGTCCAGTTGGACAGACCTCACAGCCCCCCAGGTCCAGTCACAAGGACCTCACAGCCCCCCAGGTCCTCACATGGACCCCCCTGCTCACAGCCCCCCAACCCCGGTCCAGTCACACAGAGCTCATAGTGCCCAGGTCCAGTCACATGGACCTCATAGCCCTCTAGATGCCTCATGGCATTGATTTAGGGTGGCAGGGCAAGGACTCTGGAGAACTGGCTTTTCTGGACATATTAAAAGTTGGAAGACAGAGCTTAGAAAATATGTCCATGAGTTAGATATGCATGGAAGGACAACCAAGAACTCAAAATTAATCCAAGCTATTTGGCTTGAACAATCATAAAAAAAGAAATGGGGAAGGTTGTGGAAAGTCAAGATTCTTATGTTGGGGTAAGGATGAGGAGAGGATGGACATCAAACATTCTCATAGATGGACCCCTTACCCCACAAAGACAAACTACATTGTAAGCTTCACACAAACTTTATGGCCACCGTGTATGTATCTCCAAATACCTTTTATCCCTAAGCATCAGGATGAAGGGTTTTGAGACTTACTAGGTAACTTGCCTTAGTTTATTACATTCAGCATGCCCGGGAGACAAGGCAGTGAGTAAACCCCCCTCACTGCACACATGGTTCATTCTACACACAACTCATTCTACAAATGCACACTGTATTTGTGTATATTTGAGACTTCCTAGGTTTTTGAGACTTCCTAGGTAATTTGGCTTAGTTTATTACATTCAGCATCCCCGGGAGACAAAGCAGCAAGTCAACCCCCCTCACTGCACCATGTGCTTCATTCTCCACACGGTTCATTCTACAAATACACCCTGGGCACCTGTGATTGTTGCAGGCTCTGGTCCATCATGTGCCTCCCTGGAGTCAGGCCCAGAGGCCTTAACTTCCAGACTGCCCAAGAGAAGTGGCCTCAACAGCCCAACCATTGGAAGCTGTAGAGAATTAAGCCAGCAAGTGTCTGGTCCCCTTTGCTAGCTGTGTCCTGAGAGGCTATCAGGACAAAGGCCCTTGGCACCACCAGGTCAGGCCTGAGTTGTCTTAGTATCTGGCAGCCATTATGCTTCCTCCAGGTCCCTGCCCGCCCCCCCACTCCCTTCGAAGACACCCTGGGGAGCCTCTGCACTGGCTTCCTGTCTACAGCAAACCCCTCCCAGCCTCAGGACTTTCCTCTTCCCACACACCTGGCTTTACCCTGAGGTCCTGCTTTTCATCTTGGGCCCTCTCTTTTCTCCCAGAGCTGATTCATACAGGAGGCCTGGAGACGGGGTGGACACCCCTTTGTCCTCTCCTATTTCTCTCTCTTCCTTTTTACTATCTGCCCTTGACTTATTTTTCTTTCTCGAGCCCCCGTGTCAATTAGAGCACTTTCCTACAGCACAACTTCACAATGTAGTGTATTTTCACTCGGTCTCTCCCCCTCTGTCTCTCACGCCTCTTCTTATGATGATAAAAGTCTTATCCTTTAAAAACTTTTTGTTTCCTTTCGCTGCCTACCAAATTACCACACCCTTAGCAATGGTCTCCACTCAGAACTGGAATGCTACCTGGGGACTCTGGGGAAGAATCTCTCCCAAGCTCATCCAGATGCTCCAGAATATCCAGTGTCTCATGATTGTAGGATTCAGACCCCCTAGTTCTTGCTGGGTGCTGGCTGGGGTCATTCTGAGCTCAAAGAGACTGCTCTTAGGTCCTTCCACACCTCACAGTACCCCTCACTTACAAGCCTTCACGTGCTTCAGAGCTTCCTGTCTTATAAGGCTCGTGCAATTGCCCCAATAAGCTCCCTAGTTTAAGGTCAACTGATCAGTGACCTGAACCACATCTGTAAAATCCCTTCTGCCATTTACACAAATGTGACCTAATCATGAAAGTAACACTCAGGAACAAGAGTGGTGGGAACCATCTAGAGGTCTGCCTGCTATGCCGCCTAACAGAAATTTCCAGGCTGCCATATTCCCTTATGAGTGAGACTTTGAATTATGGACCTAATGAAGAAAGGGGAAAAATCATAGTATACACAAAAAGAGACTGCAGCTTGATGAAACTCACTCCTAGAGGGTATTTTCATCTGAACAGGAGTGTGAATAATGGAAGTCAACACTCCTCACAGGCAGGGTGGTGAAATCATACCATGAACAGGACTGTTGGAAAAAATCCATAAGGGGAAAAGATTAGAGTAGGAAAAAAAGGCACATCTGTAAAGAGCTCATTTCTTCACTACTTGTGAGAAAAGAACAACTGCCAAACATGTGAAAGGCATGTTTTTAACTTTTCTCAACACATCGGGTCTGAGGAGCAGGGCCAGATGTTTAAAGCCATCATTAAAGTACATTGAGCTGGATGAATGTTACTATTGTCATGGAGACTCGGGGTGGTGTCCACTGTGGAAATTTGCTCAAAATAATATATTCTTTCTTAACATACACTTTACATATACCTCGATGTTTAAAAAGCAATAGAGGAAATTACACAAAGACAATCATTTTTCGTTCTTTTAAAGTAACATTATAAAGTTATTAAAAAAGAAAAAGAAGCCGTGTGGTTAGCCTTTAGAATCTGGAAAATATTATTTCTACTCTGTTTCATTAAGTGAGAACACAACCTTGGACGAGCTTTACATTCTCCCTAAAACACTGTTGTCCTTTACTTTTAATAAGAACATACGACTTATCCACATCTTTGATTCCTTTCACTTTAAAATCATAGTCTAAGAATGCATCCTTCACTTCCTAAAATACTAGACGGGTTCCCCAATTTTCACTCCTTTACAGAATTTTCTAAAGTGCCAAGGACTCTTTTGTGTCAACCACTCTCCTTTACTGAACTGTGAACACTTGGCTTGAGGGGAAAACCTCCGGGGGGCATGGGAAACCCCGTACAGACTGAGCAAGGTAAACCCCTCTCTGCTTTAGTCTGGCCTCAGGCTGTTCCTTGGCCTTCCTCTCTGCAACAGGAAGACAGGCCTCCCTCTTCCTTTCCATACGCACGGACAGCCATTTTACTCTTTACTCTCCATCACAGGAGTGCTGTATTATACAACCACAGTCTAATGGATTAATTACCCTAAGTCTGTACATTGCCCATCTCCCACACTCTTAAATTGAGGTCAAATCTGCAGGAGTAAGAAGGCTACTCTTATGACTTTTGGTTGATGAGGTAGATACCCACAATTCCCCAGGTTTTACTCATTCTAAGGAACTCAAATGAATTTCAGCCACCTGTCATTTTGTTTTATTAAATAGAAAATTCATCGAACCCCTAACATTGTCTTAGCCAGCATCTAGGCATGGGCCACAGAGCAAGTTCTCGACTGTGCTTGGCCTCAAAGAAGAGAAATACAGCCTGCTGGGTCACAGAGGGTTTTTACCATATTTATATGGAAGTGTGACTTTGTTCTCATTATTTTGCCTTTTTGGTTGGTGTTTTACAGGGATAGTAATGGAAAATATTTGGCTTGTGTTTTAAAAATTCACATGATACAATTCCACACTAACACATGGCACCTAAGAGGGCAGGTATTTTCTCTTTTCCACACATGTTCTTGGAATGAATGATGAATGTCCCTAGAGTCTTTGTGCATTGTGTACGTCTAACGTTAAATTTTATGTATGAATATATGAAATACATACTTGAGCAACAGATACTATATATACATATATAAACACAATATAGATCTGAGTATATAAATATAAAACCTTTTAAACTAAGCCATAAACGGATGTGACAAACTCAAATTGAGGTGACGGGTATTAGAAAAAAATGAAAATACTTCACAGTTCTGTGCCCTTGGTAAGGTTGAATCTGTTATCTGGAAATACTTATTATGCATCTCCTAAATACCTATTTCTTAACGTGAGGCAGAAGTAGATGAAGGAATAGAAAAAACAAACAAAAAAAAAGTTCTTTCTGCTTCAGTTCAAATTGTCTCTCCACTGAATTATCACACTCTTAGAACACTTGCTAAAAGCAAAGACAGAAAAGGTCTGGGCTGGTGTCTAGGAAATGCTGTCTGTCCAAGCTGGTGTGCTCAGCCAGCAAGCGCCCTGTTCCTGTTCCCCATTCTCATCTCGTCTTTCTGCCTGGAGTGGAAAGGTGGTGCTTGCCCCCACAAGGTCCAGGATGAGGCAACAGGAATGAGAGCCACGTGAGGAGGATGCAACAGAAAGGGAGGGGATCTTGGGACGAGACAACAGGTGCAACGGGCACCTCCCCCAGGACTCCATGCAGGAGGAAACATTTCCCTTTAGATTATGCCACTTTTACCCTTTTCAGGCTTTATTCATGCTGGTCGATCTGGGGGAATCTTCAGGAAAAATCTCCTTTGCTCTCCACCACACGTTGCTAGAAGCCACAGACTATTCCCGCATGGTGCTAAAAGCCACCAGAGTCTCTTCCCTGCCATGTGCTTCCATTCCCCTCAATCCTGCCCCACCAACTCTTCTACCACTGGAGTTTGACAGCCCTGGTCCCCCTTGTCCATTTCGAGCATTCTTGACCCTTGAAGCAAATCTCCTGCCAGTGCCTCCCAAAACGGCTCTACCGTATTCTTCTAATTCATGCCACATTTCCTTACTAAACATTGCCTACTTCACTCTTCCTTATTCTAGCAACGACTAGGAAAACATCGGCAGCTACTCCTTGTCCTGCCCCTACAATACTGTACACAATAGTTATTATTTGGTTGAGTTCTCCATCATTCCATCTTCAAACATTGTAGCCTTTTAATTTCTTTAACTGTTATTTTTCGTTAGGGTGTGAGTTTTTCATAACCTACCTAACTTTAACTTCTTTCACAGTTGAAGGGTTAATAAAATCGGGCCTAAATTATAAGATGGCATGCTACTCAGTGGTAGACAAGAAAGGTCTGGTAACACACATCGCAACAAGGACCCAGCTCCAAAGATGAGGACAACTGAAACCAGAGGAACACAGAAGACTATGTATCCCACGACTCAGTACATGGGGAACTTCAGAAGAGGCACAACTGGGGGGCAAAAATGCTGATCACCAGACACGGGGGCCAGGTGTCACTGGGAAGGAACCGACTACAGGGAGGGATGAGAAAACTTTGGAGGGTACAGAAGTGTCCTAACAGTTGACTGGGATAGTCACTGGATAAATGTGCTCCAAAACTCATTGACTCGTGAATTAAAATAAATGAATTATATTGAGAATGAAAATCATACCTCAATATATCAGACTTTTTAAGTCACTAAAAAGTTCAAGAAGAAATAAAATTCATTTTCCAGTTGGACCCAACTAGCCCATTTTATCTGTACTCTTAAACCCTATGATATTTAAAAAGGCCCCTAAATATGGACAGTTATGAATTATGAAGAAGCAATAGAGGATGAAATCATTTATCTCATATAACACACCCATAAAATTTAGGAAGCAAAGACTCTAAAAATTCTAAAGCCTTAATAATTTATATCAAATTAAATATTTCTCCTTTGGACATTGAATGTTTACCCAAAGAGTTGCAAATGACATCCATTACACAGCAGCAAATTTCTTTGTATTAGATCTTAAACTTCTAGACATTTATCAATGGATATGTATTTACTATGACTCTAACATTCTAAAAAAGAGTCCACCTCCCAAAAGATGCTAATGAATCAAAATAAATATATAAAAACTTTTAACTTCAGAATCTCTAAAGGATTTTACCAATTACAAGTATACTACATGAAAGGCCAGGCATGGTAGCTCACGCCTACAATCCCATCACTCTGGGAGGGTGAGGTGGGTAGATCACCTGAGCTCAGGAGTTCTAGAGCAGCCTGAGCAAGAGTGAGATCCTGTCTCTAAAAACAGCTGGGCATTGTGGCAGGTGCCTATAGCCCCAGTTACTAGGGAGGCTAAGACAAGAGGATTGCTTGAACCCAAGAACTGGAGGTTGCTGTGAGCTATCACACCATGGCATTCTACCCAGGGCACAGAGACTCTGTCTCAGAGGGACTTTACCCAACAAGTGCAATCAGTGTAACATGGTTTCTTGTACCCTCAATGAATCGCCAACAATAGAAAAAAAAATTACTACATTCAAAATCAACGGCATCCTAGGAAATAATGCTCCCTATCTCAAAGGGGTGATAGTTTCCTTTGAAAGTAAGTCCTACTCACTTGAGCACCACCTAGCAGTTAGAACTGGAAGAATTCAAAAAGGACCCAGTCATTTCCCATTTGAAATCTACTGTCTTGGCCCCAGGAAGACTCACTTTAGGCCCACAGGATATAGTAAACAGCTTATTTCCATCTCCCTAATCAGGTTCCTAAAACAAGGGGATAGATCATTTGTCTTGAACATCCAAATCAGCAGACCAGAAATTCTGATCAATATTTGTGGACTTGTCTGCTCACACTGAGCTCCTGAAATAGTGACTTTAGAGCAATCACTTCTCTGCATATTTCATCTCCTCATGGTCACTATCTGGGTGTCTATGTGTTTCTATCTGGGGAGATGGACCCCCATCACTCTCAGCATCTAACCTAGTTGAAAAGACAGTTATATTCAGGTCACCACACAATGGATGGTTCCAATCTGGACATTTTTGAGCACAAAGGGTCTATAGTCTGTTATTCTGAAACAAAAGTTAAATCCCTGGGCAAACAGAGATATTAAAGAACTGTACTCATTGTTCTATTCTAACCTGCCAAACACCTGTCACAAATAGAGAAAATGATAAAATAAGGTTTCGTATAACTTAGATGTGGTGTATGGAAAATATCATTTTGATAAAAAGGCAATAGAAATAGCTAGGATTAGAGTTCTTAACAAAAGTATTTCCGGGAGTGGAGCAAGCACTCCACTCATTCTGTGTTCTGCTAATTAATTAATGCAATATCCTGGTTTCACCAGATTAGTTTTTCCACTCAAGTCACACTGTGTCGTCAAGGGCCATGTTTGTTGTCCGTTGACCACACCATGTTGCATCCCTCACAAACTCAAAAGCCCTAGTATTCTCTCCCAAGTGCCACTCTCACATGATTCTTCACAAAAATATTGCCACGTTCTAGAGATAAATACTAAAATATTTATACATGAAATAATGTGAGACTGCATTTGGTGTCAAAGTAATCCAAAGGGGAAGGAGGTGTTTTCGTCTGCTTTGATCTGCTATAATTTAGTTGCGGTGTATGAAAAAAAAAAAAAGAACTTCAACTGGGTGGCTTCCAACTAAGAGAAATTTATGAATTCCAGTTATGAAGGCTGGGAAGTCCGGATCAAGGTGCCAGCAGATTTAGCATGTGGTGAGGATTTGCTTCTGAGTTCACAAATGATGGAGGAGGTGAGAAGGTTCTCGGAGGTATCTTTTACAAAGACACTGATCCCATCCATCAAGGCTCTGCCCTCATGTTTTAATCACCTCTCAAAGGCTCCACCTAATACCATCCCAGTGGGATTAGGTGTCAACATATAAATTTGGGGGTGTGAGGTCCATGTGGCTGTTCCCTGGTCTCCTGGTTCAGGAATGAGCACTGGTGCCAAGCGGAGCTGATGACGGATTCTGATCACAGACCCAGAGCAATCCCACAGTTTGCTACAGGGTAAAGAAAGATGCTACATGAAGTGAAAATGAAGAAGGAAGCTACGCGAGATGACACAAAGTGGGAACACCTTCCAGCTGGAGAGGAACAGGCCAGTCCCCAGGAAAGAGAAAGACCCCAAGTCCAGGCACAGGCTGCCTTTTATGTGTTCCTTGGCTTGTCCCACCTCTGTCCTGGCAGGGTTGTTATTTCCCACCTTTGGGGTGACGGACGGGTTGGGGTTATGTAGCAGACTATATAACAGGTTGCTTTTATAATAGTTTCCTTTTCTACCCATGTGTCTTCCCTAGAATCCTTCACAACAGCTGGAGCAATCAGAGCTAAGTAGATGGCAATGAGCCTTAGGTCAGTTAAAGGTCACAGGAACTCCTTACTGTGCATGTGCCCCCCCCAAACAGTTCCCAGCTGCAATTCGGTTCCTAGATATAGTTCAGTTCCTGCTCCCCACCCTTAGCCACTTCCTTGCCACCTGTTTACCCTCTGCCAGACCTAACAGGGGGACCACAGCAAGAGACAAAGTTTAGATGAAATAAGACTGGCCATGAGTAGCTCTTTTTTCATCTAGAGGTTCAAGAGCAGGAACCCCAAAAGTAAAATAGTCTTGTACATTAAATGTCAGCTACGATTAAATAAATGTTCCATTAAAGAAGTGTACTTTACTTCATGCTCTGTGTCTTGATGATAAACATTCTGCTTCATAAAATAAGAAGGAAAACTGAAGAATTATCTTGGACAGAATGTAATTACCGTATGCCAATTTGCAATATCTCAAAACAAAGCTAATTAAAAATATTTTTTCACTTTAATTTTTTTCTAGCTAATGCTGCCAAAGTTCTACTCCTTCTTTCTAAATATTCAAGTCCTAGTGCTCTGAAGAATTTCAAGGAAGAGGTATTTTGTATTGGAATCACTACCTACTCCTTGATGAAAATTCTGAGTATTCATTGTGAACAGGGAAAGACTTTTATTCCCAGGTGCTCCACCAACTCCAGCCACACACAAATCATGGTGCCCCATAATGAACAAAGCACTTGGAACAGATGTGGACAGAGGCAGGAACACATTTCAGCGTCACATGCAGGTAACTTATATGCTGGGAAATTTCTGATGCTTCAGTTCCTTTAAAGAAAGTCACCTATGTGATTTCATTTGTGTTGAGATTTAATTCTATTTACATGGTCTGAGAATGTGGGGATATACTTTTACTCTAGCGCATTTTAAAAATAGACTCTTATTTTCCAAACACATGGAAGGAAACATTTCATCTCATAACACAATATGCTGCTCTTCTACAAAACATTACCTTCTGGGAGTCTAGTTTTAATTTTCAATCAGTTTGTTTCCTGGTTTCTAATATGGAACAAATACACAAAACTATAAAACACGTTAAGGCAAAAGTTCTTGTACATGTCACCCAGAATAGCACAGTTGCTTTAGTTTTGGACACTTAAACATACCACGAAACATTTCATGGAAAGATGAAGTCATTGGTGATAACACCTCATGCCCCATGACTCGTTCTTCTCCAGGTGCGATCAAGAAGGTAACAGTCAGTCACCTTTCTGAAGTGCAGCTCTCTTAAATAACAGTTGCCAGGAAGAATATAGTACATTTTAAAGTTTACATAACTGAGAGACAGCAGATACTGTCTTGCAACTTGCATTTTGTCACTTTAATCTTTCCGCGTCCTTCCTCAGATACAGTGTATTTCATTTAACGTATTGTAACACACGGTATGACTATCATTTATCCATTAAGAGAAAAGTAAGTTATTCCTGTTTTCCCCTCCTCACAAAAAAGTGAAAAAATTAACCATTGAATTTCCTTGCATGTGTCTCTCGGATGCAATACATGTACATGTCCTAATTAATATTTCAAAAAGGTAAGTGTGTGTGGGGTGGGCAGAGATGAGAGGATGTGATTGCTTTTACATGCATATATTCAGACTACTTGTCTTACTTTTGAAATTTTTTAATCAGTTTTTGAAACTATGTTATCAGCCACAAATTTTAAATGGCAGTATTTTCTCATGCATTTTTAAGAGAAGAATCGTAGCAAGCTTAGCCATTCTATTGATTCATCTTTCCTTTACTGTCTTGTTAACTTTTTAATCCGTGAGATACTAAGTTAGTTAAATAGATTGACCAACACAGTTTACCAAACTATTCCATCACTGAGGATGAGTATGTTACAGATTGACCCATGTCAAGACAAGGATAGCAAAAATGTTTCTGCAGAAAAGAAATACGGTGCTTATGGGGTCATATGTTCATAAATTCATCCAGTGTCATAAATCTACCCCTCTGCATTCTGCCCCAATACGCCCTGCAAAACCTTCACCTAAGATGCTGTCGAACTTTTATGTGCCTCCCATTCTGTCATCCCCCCAGACAACCACCAAGCCTGTTAACGATCACCATCATTATCGACATCAACATAAATATCATACCAATAGACATCAAACCACAAAGAGAGGCTTCAATCGAGAATGTTTCTTCAATATGCAACACTACCATAGCATTTTTGCAAATTATTATATTTTGGCATCACCACATTCTGATAAGATAGTGTAATAACCAAGCCCCCTGCCCCTGCACCAAGTCCCCTACCCCTGCTACTAATCCCCCAAACCCACAGATTTAAAGGAATATAACAAACCCTTTACCCTTCAAAGGGGAAGTGTTTTGTGTCTCAGCCCCAACCCCCACAAGGGCGGAGGAGCTAAATTCTGGGAGAAGAGATAAGCAGGAAGGGGTATGTTCTAAGGAAGGGAGGGGTGTGTTCTAAAGCCCCTGGTGCAATACCCCCTGTTGGAAAGTCCCGAGTTCCTAGGAAACTTACCCAACTCTTGTGCCTTGTGATGTATCTTGTGATTTATGAACCAATGTGTACCCCCCACCCTGCGACCCTGCCTTAATTGCTATGATTATCTTCTGTATTGCGCTAGCTTGCTTTGCTGACCACGCAAGAAAAATGGTATAAAAGGATTGTCCACCTGACATTTGGGGCTGCATACCTTTATGGTATCAGCCCCCTGCAGGTGTCATAAATTTTTTATCAATTATTGCATCAAAGCAGGGTCCATTTTTCTATCTCCGTGACTCAGTTTACTTCAATCGGAATTATTTCCTTTGCTTTACATAAGAGGAAAATGAGAACTCAGGGGCGGCTATGGGTTGTCCCACATTACTCAGCCACTAAGTGACAGGGTGACGATGAACCAACACGTCCTCATCTCTGGACCTGAGTTGCTACCTCCTCCCTGGAGTCTGTGTAGATGAAGTGCCTATGTGTGGGACATGCCAGCTACGCACAAGGACTTTTCACAGTTAAAAACAAGCTTTACAAGGAACATACCGGAGAAGCAGACCCTAAGCAAAAGTGGCCACTTATTACATGTAGCCATTTAAGGTTAAATTAACTAAAACTAAATAGAATGTAAAGTTCCCTTCTTTCCTGATAGCAGTCACATTTCTAGGATTCTATTGGCACATATGGTTAGTGGAAGATACTTTGGTAGAGATACCAGGACAGATTCTGCCAAGGAGGAACTCAAAGAAGGGACAATTTAATGAGGATCCTGGGTTGTAATAGGGTCTTTCAGATGCTGGCAAATTTTTCTGTAAAGAACCAAATAGCAAATATTTTGGTTTTGAGGACTAAAGAGTTTCTCACCTCTGCTGCTGTAGTGCAAAACCAGACTGCTTGTCTACAAAGGGCCATGGCTGTGTTTCAATAAAACTTTATTTGCAAAAACAGACAGGCAAAATTTGGCCCACAGGCTGTATTTTGCCAATGTCAGGTATAGAGGGAGAGACATCTAATGAGAACAAGTCATTTCACATTTCCTCAGAGAAAATTACTGCATTGCAATAGATTAATATTTTATCCCCTTATGGTACCCTCTGGAATACAATACATTTAATGAAATAAACATCACGTGAGGTGAACTTTTAAAAATTTAATTAAAAGAAATCATTTTGCAATCCTCTGAATGCAGTAAGGCCGGGTCTGGGTTTTGGTCAGGCTAGTTGTGATTTTTGTCATTTTTCTCCCATGTTATTCTTGACTGTACTCCCTTAGAAAACTCACATGGTTCCAAGGATCAAACTGTCTTGATTATAAGCTACCTGGGGAATGTTATGTCCCTTCAATACAAATTTTCTTTTCTTATTTTTTAATCTAACAGGCACTGCTGAAAGGCTAAGCAGCTCTGTTTAGACTGGGGCCCTGGCAAGCCCTGTTGGAAATGTGGCGGTCACCTTGTTATGGTGACCCGGCTGACCTGCACCTTCACACAGCTCCTAACAAGCATCCTTGGATCCCTACGTTCACTCTTTCCTCCAGTGAGGAATAAAAGCTCTGTTCCCTCTTGACTGTCACAAAGAAGCTGTTTGGAAGTTCTGAACTCAGAGTTCAGGGCCTAAAGATTAAAACAGCACACCCGCTTTCCCAAAGCAGTCTTTAAGAGATTAATTTAGCAGAAACCTTTGCCCCTCCAGAGACAAACACTTAAGGTTGTGCTGTTCTCCTGGCTGGCTTTACAAGCAGCAGGAGTTTCAGGGCACGGGAGGAAAAATGCAATATGCTCTCCACTAATGGGAAAGAGAACCCTAACACACAGCAAACACACACATTTGTTGAGAAAAGAGAATGTAACTCTGGCTTGACTGAAAACCACAGTGACTTCATGTTTGGGGCTGGGTTCAGACAGGGATTTTCCTCTACATCAGTGATACCATCTTGTACAGGTAATTCTTATGGTTGCCTTAACTCAGTTTGTAATTGTTGCTTACAAAAGAAAATACATTTATTAAAAAAAAAACAAGGGAAAGGCTCAGCTCCCATAGCACGGTGGTTATGGTGCCAGTCACGTACGCTAAGGCTGGCAGGTTCGAACCCGCCTGGGCCTGCATAGTCGGGGTCGTCTAAATCAGTTTCCACCTCCATGTCTTCGCCCACTGGCGGGTGCTCAGGAGCAGTAGCACCCGTGGGGCTGTTCCACCTAGGATTGCAAGTCCTCTCACAGAAGACCTTCTGAGGGACCTGCTGAGGCCCATCTACAGATAACTGTTTTTTAATAAGTAGAAAGAATATAGTCTAAAATAATAAAACACATAGTATGGTAAATACATAAACCAGTAACATCGCAGTTTATCATCATCAACTATTACGTAATGTACGTAATTGTCTGGACTATGCTTTTAGGTCACTGGCAGCTGGTTGTTTTTCTTTACATCAGCACCACAACTAGCCCCATTTCCATGGCTATGGTGTCACTAGGCAATAGGAGTTTCTCAGCTCCATCTAACAGAAGGCACCTCATTGACAGATGTCTTTAAGCCAAGCATGACTGTATTAAATAGGCCTTGGAATTACATTTTAGATATTTTAAACACCACGTGCACATTTATCTTCAATTCTGGCTTTTACAGGATAAGCTCAAAGGAAGCTCTCCTGGGTAAACGTGTAGAAAAGGAAAAGGAGTTGTACCATTTAGAGGTCTGGGTGACCAAGGATGTGCCCTCTCCGTCCTGGATGGATTTCAGTGAAGCAAGTCCCGGATTGGGAGGAGCCTCACGTCCTTGCCAGGAAGTCCACAGTAGGCACCCAGCACCGTGCGTGGCCCTGCGGCCAGCTCACCAGCACACCAAAGGCCCCCGCAGGGTACTTACTATGCCAGCGACTCTCGCTGATACTTTCTGAAGCACTCACTTTTCTGTGCCAAGACGGGAATGGCCTTTGGCCACTTTCCTCACTTTTTAAGGACTCAGCCGTACTTCTGAATATGTGTAGGAAGGTCTTCAGGTACACCTGAAATAAACACAGTGCCTGCCCTTCTGAGCTTACAGTTCGAAGCTCTGCCTGTCCCCACCTGTCTGTGCACTGCTCTGATCCACGGGGGGCATGAGCTCCTCCTTTACAAGTGACCTAGTTTGTCCTTTTAGTCAGGCTTGTATCTGGGGAGATAGACACACTGTGGGCCTTTGCACTGAGCCTTAAACTGCATGTCACTCTTGTACAAGAGGAAGCAGTTTCTTTACCAAAAGGTAACTCTTGTAAGACGTTGTTGGCCTTATTACGGTCACTGGTGTTATTTTCTCCCATTCTTAACAACGTAGATTTTTCAGGTAAGCGTCAGAGGCCTTCTTTCAGGGTTACACTAAACTCTCCGCCCTTTTCTCACAAGCTACCTGGCCAACTTACAAGAGGACCTGAGAAGCTAAGGAGGAAACTGACCACAAGGCACTTAGTATTTTATCTAAGGAATGAATGACTTTTTAAAATTTCTCCATGGCAAAACCACCACATACAGACATACAATATTCTGACAAGGTCTTTGGCTTCACGTAGTATGTCTGAATGTCAAAAGCCCTGACATCTATTAAGAATGCAAAGCAAACATCAGGCCTCTGGAAATACACTCCCTAATTTTTTTTCTTCAAAAAACAACAAAGGTGTCCCTTGCTGTTGCTCCTAAACCCCACCTGGCAGAAGAGGCATGTGACAGGGAAACCTGGGGTTGGGAAGAACAGATTGCAATGGGGTGATGCCATGAACATGTGTGATGTGTGTACTTTTTAAATGATGAGAAAATACTTTTTTAGGGTGTAATCAACCTATGAGTTGTTTTTGCCCATTGCAAAGCAATCTCTCTCATCTCTTCTACCCTCCTATGGAGCACAGAGAAAGCTCTGCCTTACAGCAGCAGGCAGCTGGAGGGCATGTCACAAGATCAAGGCTACAGACCATGCAGTCAACATTCTGATCAATCTGACGAGTATACTCTTCTGTCTGCACAGGTGACTGAGGGCAACATTCGGCACGTGATGGCTTTGTTTTTCACCTCATCACATAATTTGGGAGCAGCACCCTGCACCTTCAATGTCTCTCCGTGTCAGACAGACAGACAGCACGTTACTGCTGACGACCGCTGCCCAGGGGCCCTGGCTCTACCTCCTTACTATCTTTTACTCTCAGCAACCTCCTCCTTAATGCTGAGTGTCTCCAAACTCAGTCTTTGGTATTCTCTATCTTCATCTCTACAAAATAAATCCGAAAGCAGGGTCTCCCATGGCAACCTCCACAGTAAAGTGGTTGTAACTGACAACAGATTATTTCAAAATAGCTAGAAGAGAAGATTTGAAATGTGTTCAACACACACGAAAACAGTAATCCCCTGAGAGGATGAATATTTTAATTACTCTGATTTGATTATGTTATACGCATGTATGAAAACATCACATAAACCCCAGATACATACAATTATTGTAGATCATAAATAAATATCTAGTAACCAGAAAACAAGGTAAAATAATAATGATAGTAAGTCCCATCTGAATGCCAGGCCATCCCTTCCCTGTGTTCTGCTCTCAGAAGCTAACAGCCTGCTGTACCTTGTGCACTCGAGTGGGTCTCAAATGCAGCCATCCTCTTTCCCCCAAACTCGTCACTTCTTTTCAGTGTCCTTGCTGGCCACACCAGATCCTGCTGGGCTGCTAGGAAATTGGGACTATGCGGCTGCCTTTGATGGTGCTATTTCCTTCCTCTCCTGTTAGAGCAAACTGGCCACATGCCTACTAAGGCAGCACAAGTCACCGGAAACACCCTTGGACGGATTCTCTCCTCCATTTTTCTGAACAGCCCGTCCTCTTTCCTTGGTCCAGATGCTGCTGCCTCACCCACATGCCCTCACAAGGAAGCTCTAATGTCCTCCACATCCTCCTCACTGCAGCTCCGCTGCTCTTCCCAGGCCTTTCACGTGTCCCTGGGAGTCACTCACGCAGGGTCCCTTCCAGTGACGGCAGTCGCCCCACTGCAAGGCAAGTCTTCCATGTTTATCCCAGGAGAGAGGCTGCCCCGTCCCTACCCGTGGTATACACTGATGTCCCATCTAACATGTTTGTTCCCATAACACCTGCTCTTAAAACCCCACCATCTCCGGAAGCTGTGTAAATATGTTGAAGTCCTGTTTCGGTTCCACCTCCGTGAGGCACGTTTCTTGATTAGGCAATGCTCCCCTAGCCTCCTGGTGAGGCAGGTGGGTACTACCCAGGCTCTACCCTCACTCCCTGCTTCTTATCAGAAGCCCTGTGCTGAGGATGACGAAGTGCCCAATGAAAATATTCCCGATCCCCAACCCAGTCCCCTTGCAACTGAATAGACCCAGGAAGGAGGAGGCAGACTGACTCTCAGTGTCTGCCACCATACACCCAGTCCTGCACTCAGAGCTGCCTCCAGTGTCTGCCTACACCCGGACCTGCACTCAGAAGTGCCCCCCAGTGTCTGGCTACACCCGGAACTGCACTCAGAAGTGCCCTCCAGTGTCTGGCTACACCCAGAACTGCACTCAGAAGTGCCCCCCAGTGTCTGCCTACACCCGGACCTGCACTCAGAAGTGCCCCCCAGTGTCTGCCTACACCCGGAACTGCACTCAGAGGTGCCCCCTAGTGTCTGCCTACACCCAGTCCTGCACTCAGAAGTGACCCTAGTGTCTGCCTACACCCGGATCTGTACCCAGAGCTGCCTCCAGTGTTTGTCTACACCCAGACCTGCACTCAGAGGTGCGTCCCAGTGTCAGCCTACACCCAAACCTGCACTCAGAGCTGCCTCCAGTGTCAGCCTACACCCGGACCTGTACCCAGAGTTGCCTCCAGTGTTTGTCTACACCCAAACCTGCACTCAGAGCTGCCTCCCAGTGTCTGCCTACACCCAGACCTGCACTCAGAGCTGCCTCCAGTGTTTTCCTACACCCCAACCTGCACTCAGAGGTGCCTCCCAGTGTCTGCCTACACCCGGACCAGCACTCCGATCTGACTCCCATCTGGGGCCATTGAGCAAGAATTCCCAATAGCAGAGCAGAAACATTGCAAGCCCCCAGCTCATGATTTGCCAAGCAGTCCCACCTAAATCTTGTTTTCTTATCACATGAGAAAAAAAATAGAACAAGGTTCTCCTCCTCTAAGCTGTGAGGGCTACACTCCTCACAGATGGTTTATGGCAAATTCTGCCACTGCAAAAGAATTGTGTCCTGTGACCAATGGTGTATGTTTTCAATATAATATCCCTAACTACATTGCAAGAACTTAATAAAATCAAAATTACAAAGAAACTAAATAACTTTTGTACACTATTTTCTTAAGACTCATTTTCTCTATCAACTCAATATGCTGTTTTTCAAATTGTGTTTTCAAACATCTACAGTTTTAGAAGCTAAAATATGAGCTCTCTGATTAGTGAGAGTCATTAAATTCAGCATCTCACCCAGCCTGTCTACAGAAATAACAAACTGTTACCACAACACGTGGACACCCCACCACATTAGCCATTGTGTATCATTTCCATACACAGGTCTGGATGGCTTTTGGCAGTCAAGGAGAGCTTGTCCATCCCTCTCAGTCTGTGCTTTCACTGCAAGCCCTGGTGCGTGCCCTCCCGAGTCTGCACTTGCCAGCGTTAGGTAGCAGGTATCACATTTGTGCAGGGCCCAGTGGGATTGTTTGTAGAGTTCGTTCGTTCTTAGGTGGGCTGCCAAAGAACCCTTTTGTTCCCCTCAGTGTGGCTTCCTAAGGAAGGCACTGCAAATGAGATAGCAAGAGAGATTTTTAGCACAGCCTCATCAGCAAGGGTAGGGCCCCAGAGAAAGAGGCCTGGGAGCTCTTTTGCTCTGGGGGTGTTCAATGGTGTCCTCTCAACAGTCAAAAATCAAGGAGTGCACAGGGATAGAATTCTCGGGCGGGGGGGGGGGGGATGAAAGACATCCCTATAAACCTTCAAAGCCCTGAAATGCAATCCTTTGTCATCTTTGCAAGAAGCGCTCTTTGAGGGGGCAAGTCTTCCAGCCCTGTCCCACTGGTGCCTCAGTGCGTCTAGGCAGCTATGGAATCTGCCTGTTTATGGATCCTTTTGTCATAAGGGCCATCCATAAAGGAGCACTGTCTGTACAGGACCTACCCAGGAAGCACCTTGCAGCCACATACCTGTCAGCCCAGACTCCCCACCAGGATGGGCCCTGCTGAGCAGCAGGCATCCAGCCCCATGGGCCCAGTGGCCCACAACGGGCCCTCAGTCTGCAGCTTCACAGCCCCCACAGACAAATGAGAGAAAAGGCTGGACTCTGATGTCAGGAGAAACTCAGAAACACACACACAGAAGCACACTGATCACTGCCTCAGAATCCCATCACCTGTGCCGTAAGGGGCACAGTTAGAATTACCAGAAGCCACAGAGCCTGGGCAAGATAAACACAATTCCATCCTATACATTTATTCATCCATCTCATGTCTTTCAAATAATGTTAAACTTGCTTAAAATTATCCAGGATAAGAATGTGAAAAAATGAAGAAAGATAATCTGTGTTCAAATTGTCAGGTTCCGTTTGCAGGAACAGGGATGAAAAATTAAAACCCAAGTCGTTACAACTACAAACTTTAAGTAAAAATATTTAAAAAGTCGGGTTCCTAATTGATCCCAGACTAACTAGGATCAGCAGTAATTAATTAGCTATTACTAATGACTCTGGTGCATATTTAAGTATCCTGACCATTCCCCAGCCCAGCAGGCAGCTTTAACAAAGCTCATCACCTGCAGGTGTGCAAGGAACAGTCCCTGTGTTTGGTAGTCCTTAGTTAGGAACAGCTGAGCCCCACATTGCCTTGTTCACTCAGACTGATTAGCAGAGGGCTTTACAGTGCATCCAAGGTGACCTTTGAAAGTGTCTAAACTTGTCTGAGACTCAAGATTGTCACCTTTAAGGAGCATCTGGGGTGTTTAGAGGGCCCACATCAAAGTCGTTTACATAGCAGGTATTTAAATATTAAATCACAAACTTCTACTAGACACATACTACATATAGAGTTTAGGCTTTTTAAAGTAAGTCTATTTATAAAACTCACAGATAAATGTGTTGTCTATATATTTATAATAAGCAGATTAAAAGTCTATGTTCTCCCAAACACATTAGCTACATCATTCCACCTTGTTTATTTTATTTTATTTTTTTAACCAAAAAAAAAAACCTTGTTTAACCTTGTTTAACTCAAGTTAAAAACCTTGTTTCACCTTGTTTAACTCAAATTTGGTTTCCAATGCTTCTAGTGTCACCCGACACCTGCCATACTTTGGTTCATCAGCATCCCTAGTGAAATGGCCCTCCTTGGTGACCTTGACAATGAGGAAAAACAGGAAATCCTGGGAGTTTGATACAACACGTCCTTCTCTGACCTTTTAGATCCAAAATCCACTATTTTTGGATTTTTGAGTTCTCTACAGAAAGCAAAATAAAATGAAACCCCAACTCCAGAAGACAAATAGCAAGCTTCATAAGTATTTCTGTGGTTGAGAGGACTTTAATAGGTGCTGTTTGAGGCAACTCAACTTAGATAAGGAAAAAGATGAAAGAAATGAGGAAGGAGAAGGAAATATATTTTTTCTTTTATTTTCCTTATCCGTTGCCTTAGAGTTAATTCATTTAAGAAATAGAAGAATTGCAGAATATATAGCCAGAATGTTTTCTCTAGATTGCCTTTTATTATAGCCACCTTGATTCAATAAGCATCATTTTTAAAACTTCACGTAAGCCTGGAAAAACTTTCTGATTTCCCATAATCATCAGTTTCATTTCAGTCTTAATATTCCAAAAGACTCTTTAAGCTTTCCCCAGTCTGTCATTTTGCCTCAAACATAAATTACTTTCATTTTTTAAAATTGTATTTTTAACTATCACTTACATACCTCTATTTTTTCTTATATAAAGCAGAATTAATAATCCCATTTTTTTTTTCAAAAATATACTTTCATAAAACAACCTGGACAAATTCAGTAGAAACAAAGGCTTCCAGGAAAATTATTACATGGTCTTTTTAAGGTCACAAATTCTAAGGTTTAATCCTTAATTTGAGATGTCTTTAAATGTTGACCTGAAGAATCAATCTTTTCACTGTTCTACCGAGGTCTGATATTGGGAGGAAAATGCGAGTGTTAGAGAGATACTGACAATCACAGGCGTGGGGTAAGCGAATCATGAGTATTTTACACAATTTAGCTTAACATTTATTTGTTCCTGTTTGTACCAGGCAGCTGGTGGAGTATGTTAGCTTCAGTTTTGTGCGTGTGTAGGAGGGTGGGGTAGTGGACCCGTCCTACTTTCCCAAATCTCTGCTAAGTTTCTGGAGTTAGTTAACATTTGGTGGCTTGCTCACCCATTAGCAGAAGAAAGGGTGGCAGGTGGCTGCTAGAGAAAGAATTTATTGAACAGCCTTAAACTAGAGAAGCAGACAAGTAAACTATCAATATTGGTACCTGTGGGAGCCCGCGATGCCTCGTCTCCGGTCCTGACCCAGGGCCTGGTCACAGCCGGGATGCGAGGTCTCCCGCCCCAGCCCACGAAACCGTCTGGACGTGGGCCGCCGCACCAGCTTACTCAGGGTGGGTCTCCTTGAGTCTCAGGTGCCGAAGCACCTTAGAAGTCACAGTCACTATAGTAGGAGCGAGAGCATTTCAGCAGCAATCCCCCAGCAGCAGTCTTAGTAGGGAAGCGCCGATTAGGCGTCCTCGGAGCAAGAAGCGGAACCAAAGCCAGAGCCCCGGCTAACTTCTCCCTAAGCTACGGATAGAAGCAATCCCGTGGCCGCCGGCGCCACAGGTGGAGACTGCTCACCAATGATGTTAGTGCTTTCCTGCTCACGTGCATCTCACTAACCAGAGCCAATGATGTTAAATCCCTCCCCCAATCCTTTATTGCCAGGGAATTTTTCACAGGTGCCTCCTACAGATACCTACATCTGTGTTTAAATCTAGAAACATGGGGAATAGTGTATATATATAATATTATAATATATAATATAATATTATAATATATAATATAATAATATATAATATAATAATATTATACATAATATAATATAACATATTATATTTATATAATATTTATATAAATATAATATTTATATTTATATAATATATATTATATTTATATGTATGTAATATATATTATATACATAATATATATAATATGCTTATATATACTATTGTATCAATAATATATTGATAGATTATATAGACCAGGGGTCCTCAAACTACGGCCCGCAGGCCACATGCATTGGTGTGAATTGTATTTGTTCCCGTTTTGTTTTTTTCTTCAAAATAAGATATGTGCAGTGTGCATAGGAATTTGTTCACGGTTTTTTTTTTTAAACTATAGTCCGGCCCTCCAACGGTCTGAGGGACAGTGAATTGGCCCCCTGCTTAAAAAGTTTGAGGACGCCTGATATAGACCAATCTATAGATATTTAAGCTATATCGATTCAACATAACATGTCCTATATATAGAAATATGACAGATCCATCTATGTACCCTACATATAAATTATATCTACATCATAGGTACATGTATATTCATCTCCTCATCCAATATAACGTCAATAAATTGTATGCACATATGCTTGTCAGTAGATGGGCTGATTCACAGATATCAGATATACATCTACCTAATTGAATCAAGTCACACTTCACAGCTATTTATGGACATAGCTGGAAGGCTTTATTACAGAGCGGGAGGTTACACACTTGTGGAGCTGGTTGCGCAGTGTCTGTAAAGCTGTTGTCTCTGTGTTTGATGCTGGAGGTAGATGTCCACAGGGCAGGTGGTCAGGGAGGGGAGAGCCTTAAGTGGGAGACAGCAGAGGCAAGTGGGAGCCTACAAGTGTGAGTTGGGCTTCACGAGGACAGATCGAAACCTATCTCAGTTCTCGGCACCTCTAACACTGGTGATGAAAGTGTCCTACAGAATCGGGACCCCTTCCTCATGGATATGATCACACGTCCCTAGCCTGGGAGTTGGAGGAGCTGAAAGAGGCTCCAGGGGATGGCAGAGCAGGTACAGATCCTGGCACAGCTTCACGCACACGGTGATTCAGCAGATCAGCAACTGGGGAATGGCTGCTGCTTCCTGTCCACCCCACCCCGATCCTCCAGGATCTGTCTGGAGCGTGCCAATGAGCAGCGGGTGAGAAAGACCCACTACAAAGCCGACAGAGACCACATGGCAGAAGCTTCTACTAATTTTGCCCTAAATTTTAGTAACAGAATTTCTATATGCTCCTTACATTTTCCCTCAAAGAGATTGCATTTTACAGGCTCCCCGCAAAATGGATGTAACTATTTGATTAAGTTTGGGCCAATGAGCAGAAGCAAATGTTACTTTTGGATGATTGCTTTCCAGGCTGGAAGGGATGGCCCCTTTCCTGTTTTTTCTCTGCCCAGGCTGCAGGCTGGAACATGTCTGTGAGGGTTGGCATCCCAGCAGCCGTCTTCAAGCGTGAGCACAGTAGAGCAGACAGCCAGAGGAGCCTGAGTCCCTGACGACTTTCTGAGCCACCATGTCATCCGTATGTTGCCTCCTCCAGGAGCCATGTGAACTGAGATGAACTGTCACTTTTTTAAGCTGTTAAACTATTTGCGTCTTCCTGTTGCATTATGCTAACTGACACCTAAGCCTTGTATTTTAGACATGGGTCCACCCAGGAGGTCACTTCAAAGATCCAGCCATGGCCACATGACCCCTGCAGGCTTGGAGGAATCACTGCCACCAGTGCTCAGAGCTTGGAGAACATGGGACCCTCTGCCTTCTCTGTGCCAGGCCCAGGAGTCTCGGGAGACTCTCCACGGTCCCATACTGCCTTCTGCCTTAGGATCTGTCAAGCAAGCCTGGGTCCCACCTGCGGGCTTTTATGACAAGGGGTGTGGTAAGGTTGCCAGATAAATTGCAGGCTTGCTGATTAAATTTCAGTTTCAGACAAACAGTGAAAAAGAAAATGTTGGCAAGTTCCACGGGCTCACACCTTCTATCAGCTGCAAGAACACAGTGGTCTCAAGACAACAACTGAAACGGGAAACAGGAAGACTAGAAAGGGAACCAGTGACTCAACAAGCAAGGCATTTGGGGGCCATTTAGCATAACAGCAAACAGTCACCCTGCAGGGCAACCTCTGTCCACAGGCTGGAACAGAATTCACCAATACATAAATTAAAGTTTCCAGGTTCTATCACAGGGGCAAGGACATGAGAGATAGATAATATTTTAAGCATTGTTTTCTGCATATGTGAGTGAACACACTAAAGAACAGGACAAGTTTTAAAAGCCTTCTGTTCTCAATAAAATTCACACATGTGGGAAGCTTTAGTCACTTCCTTGTGATGCCCAGTGAACTGGAATGGCCCAAATTGCTTCCTTTTATTTTCCCTTTTTATTGTAGTGTAAATAGCCTATTAATGACCAAAAATATTAATATGCTTCCCTAGGTGCCTGATTTAATAACAGAAAATGAAAATAAAATTGATATTTAACATTTACACGTCTCCCTTTGTATAATGCAGGGATGTTTCTTGAGATGACATTTCAAAAACCTTGACGAAATTTTATCTGGAAAAAAGATCTAGCCATTTAGCCCAGAGAAATGATAAAAAAAAAAAAAATAGGTTTGAACCGTGCCTCACAAGTAAGAGGGAGGGCCCCACGAGTCCTAAGCCACGCTGTGCTGATCATCAGTCCACAGGTAACCAGTGGCTCTTCCATCACTTTGCTTTCCAAGAACACAATCTATTTAACACATCCAGAGCCAAGACTCTGCTTATGTCACCCAGGAATGGAAACAGCTCTGACTGTGACCTGCAGGCTCGGTATTCTTTGACAGCAAATTGAGCGGTGGTAGCACTCGGACCACACCACAACAGCCCCAGGCATGGCGATCTTAGCCTACGTCTAACCACAGGGGATATAATCCCCATCGAGGCACGAGATTAAAATGATTTCCTCCCTATCAAATTCTTAATTATGGAAAAGGAGCAAAATCTTACCATGTATGCTTTTGTTGTTTTCTTGGTAGTTGGTGAAACCAACATGCTAAAAAGTGCAACAACGTGCAACACGTAACTGTCAGAAATCAAAAGGTGCGTGGTCAGGAACATCAATAACATGGTCCCCAGAGGCGCCACTGACATCTGATGAACGCTCTTAAAACCAATGTGACTGTTTTTTTTTTTTATTAAATCATAATTGTGTACATTGGTGCAATCATGAGGCACAATGTGCTGACTTCATATACAATCTGAAATATTTTCATTGAACTATTTAACATAGCCTTCATGGCCTTTTAATCACTATATGAAGACATTTATATTCTGCATTTAGTAATTTTCAGTTGTACCCTTCTAAGATGCACTGTGTGATCCCACCAATCACCCTCCCTCCACCCATCCACCCCCTCCCCTCCCTTGCCCCCTTCCCCATTTCTTGTGCTATAATTGGGTTTTAGCCTTCATATGAAAGCTATAGATTAGCTTCATAGTAGGGCTGAGTACATTGGTTACTTTTTCTTCCATTCTTGAGATACTTTGCTAAGAAGAATATGTTCCAGCTCCATCCATGTAAACACAAAAGAGGTAAAGTCTCCATCTTTCTTTAAGGCTGCATAGTATTCCATGGTATACATGTACCACAATTTATTAGTTCATTCATGGGTCGATGGGCACTTGGGCTTCTTCCACAACTTCACAATTATGAATTGGGCTTCAATAAACATTCTGGTACAAATATCTTTATTATGATGTGATTTTTGGTCTTCTGGATATATACCTAATAAAGGAATTATAGGATTGAATGACAGATCTATTTTTAGATCTCTAAGTATTCTCCAAATATCTTTCCAAAAGGAATGTATTAGTTTGCATTCCCACCAACAATGTAGAAGTGTTCCCTTTTCTCCACATCCACGCCAATTTCTCTGGTTTTGGGATTTTTTCATGTGGGCTAATCTTACTGGAGTTAGATGATATTGCAAAGTAATTTTGATTTGCATTTCTCTGATTATTAAGGATGGTGAGCATTTTTTCATGTGTCTGTAGGCTGTGTGCCTGTCTTCTTTAGAGAAGTTTCTCTTCAAGTCCTTTTCCCACCCTGAGATGGGATCATTTGCCTTTTTGTTGCCAATACTCTTGAGTTTTCTGTGTATTCTGGTTATTAAACCTTTGTCTGAGGCATAACTTGCAAATATTTTCTCCCATTCTGAGGGCTGTCTGCCTGCTACACTTACTGTGTTCTTAGCAGTGCATAAGCTTTTTAGTTTGATCAGGTCCCAGTAGTGTATTTTTGATACTGCTTCAATAGCCTGGGGAGTCTTCCTCATAAAAAATTCATCCAGGCTGATTCCTTTGAGAGTTTTCCCTGCACTTTCTTCTAATATTTTTATAGTTTCATGTCTTAAGTTTAAATCTTTGATCCAGTGAGAGTCTATCTTGGTTAATGGTGAAAGGTATGGGTCCAGTTTCAGTCTTCTACAGGTCGCCAGCCAGTT
>CAUYRH010002586.1:0-63942 GCA_963574655.1 Perodicticus potto
CTGTAGTCCCAGCTACTTGGGAGGCTGAGGCAAGAGACTGGCCTAAGCCCAGGAGTTGGAGGTTGCTATGAGCAGTGTGATGCCATGGCACTCTACTGAGGGTGATAAAGTAAGACTCTGTCTCTACAAAAAAAAAAAAAAAAATTTGTATCTTAATTTTAGTATTTTTATTATCTAATTTTATTTCAGAATGTTAGAAGGGACACATGTTTTTGTTTTTGGTTTTTTTTTTTTTTTGAGACAGAGCCTCCAGCTGTCATGCTGGGCAGAGTGGCATGGCACCACAGCTCACAGAAACCTCCAACTCCTGGGCTCAAGCGATTATCCTGCCTCCGCCTCCCAAGTAGCTGGGATTACAGGCGCCTGCCACAACACCTGGCTGTTTTTTGGTTGCAGCCATCATTGTTTGGCAGCTCGGGCTGGATTCAAACCCACCAGCTCAGTTGTATTTGGCTGGCACCTTAGCTGCTTGAGCCACAGGCGCTGAGCCAGAGACACATGTTTTGTTTACATACTTTGTTTTTGTATAGATTGAGATTGAGTCAAAGTTATACATGTTAAGTATGGCCTTCACCCAGATAGTACATACTACACCCAATAGGTGGGAATTGGCCCAGCCCATCCTCACCCCAGCTTGATTTTCATTGACATTTACTTCCATTTGTGCACTTCAGTGTTGAATGATTGGTTCTAATTTGGCTTGAGTAATGTGTTTCTCCATTTTGTGATGTTTCACTTAGAAGAATAGTTTCGGCTCGGCGCCTGTGGCTCAACGGGCTAAAGCGCCAGCCATGTACACCTGAGCTGGCGGGTTTCAATCCAGCCTGGACCCGCCAAAGAACAATGACAGCTGCAACCAAAAAATGGCCAAGCGTTGTGGCGGGCACCTGTAGTCCCAGCTAATTGGGAGGCTGAGGCAGGAGACTCGCTTGAGCCCAGGAATTGGAGGTTGCTGTGAGCTGTGATGCCACAGCACTCTATCCAGGGTGACAGCTTGAGGCTCTGTCTCAAAAAAAAGAAGTTTCCAGTTCCCTCTAGGTTGACCGATTCCCATTTTTTATGGCTGAGTAGTACTCCACAGAATGCGTATACTACATTTTATTAATCCATTCATGTGTTGGTGGGCACTTGGATTGTTTCCACATCTTTGCAATTATAAATTGTGCTTCTATAAACATTCAAATACAGGTGTCCTTTTTATAAAATGACCTTTTTTCCTTTGAGTATATACTCAGCAGTGGATTGCTTGATCAAATCGTAGGTCTGCTTTAAGTTGTTTGAGGTATCTCCATACACTGTTCCATCGAGGTTGTACTAGTTTGCAGTCCCACCCACAGGGTGTAGGAGTTCCTTTCTCTCCACATCCATGCCAGAATCTGTTGCTTTGGAACCTTTTTATATGAGCCATTCTCACTGGAGTTACGTGATATCTCATTGTGGTTTTGATTTGCATTTCCTTAATGATTAGAAACACTGAGCATTTTTTCATGGTTTGAAAAGTTTCTGTTCGTGTCTTTTGCCCACTTTTTAATGGGGTTATTTGGTTGTTTCTTGCAGATTTGCTTGAGCTCTTTGTAGATTCTAGTTATCAGTTCTTTATCAGATGTACAGAATGCAAATATTTTCTCCCATTTTTATGGGTTGTCTATTTGCTGTTTTGATTGTGTCCTTGGCTATGCAGAAGATTTTTAATTTGATCGGGTCCTATTTATTTATTTTTGTTGTTACTGTGATTGCTTACACTGTTCAATAAATGGTGCTGGGAAAACTGGATAGACAAATATAAAAGACAACAGGATCCAGACCTCTCACCACTCACAAAAATTAACTCATGATGGATAAAAGACATAAACCTAGGGTAAGAAACTATAAGAATTCTAGAAGAAAATGTTGGAAAAACTCTTACAGATCTGTTGGTAACTACAAAAGTTTTGAGACAGATTGTTCTATGGGGTCCATTATTTTACATCCAATAAATACAGTGAAAGAGTCCTTTCTGCTTCACCTGTGCAAGTTTCTTTCTTTTTTTTTTTTTTTTTGAGACAGAGCCTCAAGCTGTTGCCCTGGATGGAGTGCTGTGGCATCACAGCTCACAGCAACCTACAGCTCCTGGGCTCAAGTGATTCTCTTGCCTCCGCCTCCCAAATAGTTGGGACTACAGGTGCCCGCCACAACACCCGGCTGTTTTTTGGTTGCAGCCATCATTTTTCGGCGGGCTGGATTCCAACCCGCCGGCTCAGGTGTACATGGCTGGTACCCTAGCCGCTTGAGCCATAGGTGCCAAGCCAGCAAGTTTCTTTTTTTTTTCCTCTTTTGAGACAGAATCTCATTATGTTGCCCTGAGTAGAGGGCTGTGACGTCATAGCTCACAGCAACCTCCAACTCTTGGGTGTCACAGCTCACAGCAACCTCCAACTTTTGGGCTTAAGCAATTCTCTTGTCTCAGCCTGTCAAGTAGCTGGTACTATAGGCACCCACCACAGCGTGCAGAAGTTGTCATTTTTGTTTAGCAGGCCAGGGCCAGGCTTGAACCCACTAGCCTTAGTGTATGTGACAGGCGCCTTACTCACTGAGCTACAGGCACCGAGCCACACCTGTGCAAGTTTCAATTTGCTTGGCTTATTTGGTGTGTTGCTGGGAGGGCTTTATTTGTTTACATTTGTGCAGATTTTACATTCCTTTTTTTTTGTTTGTTTTTTGAGACAGAGTCTCACTTTATTGCCTTTGGTAGAGTGCTGTGGCATCACACAGCTCACAGTAACCTCCAACTCCTGGGCTTAGGCCATTCTCTTGCCTCAGCCTCCCGAGTAGCTGGGACTACAGGCACCCGCCACAATGCCCGGCTATTTTTCTGTTTTTGCAGTTCGGCCCAGGCCGAGTTTGAACCGGCCACCTTCAGTATATGGGGCTGGCGCCCTACTCGATGAGCCACAGGCGTCGCCCTTTACATTCCTTTTATTTATTTTTGTTGTTGTTGCCCTTGGTTAGAGAACTGTTATGTCATATTACAGCAACTTCAAATTTCCGGGCTCAAGTGATCCACTTGCCTCAGCCTTCCAAGTAGCAGGGACTACAAGCTCCTGCCACAATGCCCGGCTATTTTTAGAGACAGGGTCTCCCTTGTTCAGGTTGGTCTTGAACTCCTCAGCTCAGGAGGAGCTCAAGCCTCAGCCTTCCAGAGTGCCAGGATTACAAGCATGAGCCACCGTGCCCGGCCCAGATTTTACATTTCTTGATTTTTGTGTATCTCAAAACTTTTGTAATTACTAACATATTAGCGTTGGCAAAGAATTCACAAAGAAGACCCCAAAAGCTCAAGTCATACTTAACTGATACAGAAACTAGGAGAATGAAGTTCTTGGTGAATGCTGAGCTTTGCAGATGTGTGACAGCACATGGAGCCTGAGTGCGGGTGATAAACGGGATTTGTGTCGGGGTGGGCAAGTAGAGGTGTGTGGCTGGACCACGCTTCTGAGAGGCTTATGAGTGGTAGAGAATAAAATGAGCTGAGATCAGCAGGAGAATGTGAAGATCTTGGCTCTGGCTGAAGACTAATTGAGACCTTTTCTTGAAGTCTCAATGTTCAAGCACATAGTAGGTGTTCATCAAGTGGTTATTCCTGTTATCATTACTCTATGAGGTCACTCTTAGGGATGTTATAATGTTTTGGTAAGCTTTAGATGATGCAGAAATATACTGGTCTACAGTCTTGTGTCAGCTGTCTGTCCCTTGGAGGCAATACAGTGTGATCAGCAGAAAGAACAGGGCTTTGGAATCAGACTGAATTCACTTACTTGTATGTATACCCTTGGGCCACACTCCTCTGCGCCTCAGGCCCTCACCTATAAGTGCAGTTGAGAATAGCTACCGTCCAGAGTTGGTGTAAACAGGAAATGCATAGCAAGTGCTGGCACCCCGGAGGCATTGGAATTACTAGAGAGCTCTGTGGTGGACACTGCAGACTGCCTTTTAAATGTCCCTTCTTCTTCCTTCCTAACAGGCATCCTTCCCTCCTAGGTGAGGAAATTCAGGCTCAGAGCGCTTAAGTGGCATTTCTAGTGTCAGAGGCATCTGAATCCAAGTCTTCTCACTGCCTCCCATTAATCTTTCCAGTATCTCTCCTTTTTGGAGGAATTAGTACATTTATCTAGCACAAGATATCTGGAACGTACAAGTTCTAACCTGCAGTCTGCTTCTCCTCACGTGAGTGAGACAGACAGAGTCTCACTTTTATGACCCAGCCTTAGAAGTGGCATACCATCACTTCTGCCATACAGACCAACCCTGATACGTGTAGAATGGGGAAGGGGCCAAACCAGAGTGTGAATACCAGCCTCAGCCCATTGGGGGCATTCTTGGGAGCTGGCTACCACAAGCAGCTTAGCATTAGTATGAAAACATTATGAATCTTCTTAAAGGGTTTCGGGACCCTGGACTACGCTTCGAGATCAATTCATGTAATTTATGCTACTTCGTAAGTGACTCTCAGATCCACCTCCTTCTTGCAGATTAATCTGTTTGTCAGATCTGACTTTAGCAACAAGCCATCAAGAGCCAGAAACTCTCAATCTGCCCAGTATTTTTTTCTTTTTTTAGAGACACAACCTCCAGCTCTTGGGCTTAGGTGATTCTCTTGCCTCAGCCTCCCGAGGAGCTGGGACCATAGGCGCCCGCCACAACGCCCAGCTATTTTTTGTTGTTGTTGCAGTTTGGCCTAGGCCGGATTTGAACTCATCACCCTTGGTATATGGGCTGGCACCCTACTCACTGAGCCACAGGCGCTGCCCTGCCCAGTATTTTTTGTCTGACAATGCAGAGTGAGGGTTCTGGAAGTGTAGTCCTCCAGGACAGACTTCACAAAGCGCCAGGTGGCCATTCAAAATGTTTCAACACGGACATTAGTCATCTACAGACTTATCTTTAATTTCTCATATTTTCAATCTGAACCATTTTGTCAGTTAATTTATTTCCCAAATCACCTGTATCACATGACAACTCCCTTCATGTGTCCCAAAAGGCTGTGGCTAAGTGTTCTTGAGACAGGCTTTATTTCTATAACCTGAAACTTGGCAAATACATCCAAGTACAACTCATCCAAACACCTTCCGTGACTTTTGAGACACCAATCTTTGTTCCCTTTCAGAAGAGTGCTGATATTTTTAGCATGTGATACAGTTGTGCTATGTCCCCATGGTCACATTGGCCCTCTCTGGATGGATGCCCTTGGTTAGCAGTGCTTCAGCACATAGCTGCATTCAGAAGCACTGAAGTTTATATTGGGACAGGACAATCATGTTCCATTAGACAAAGTTTGTTACAATAACTCTTCAAGTCCAATGGGCCACTGAGTTATCTATCCAGCTTCCTTTTCCTTTCACTTTTTTACAAAACAAGCGGATCTGCGAATCTCTTCCTTTTCATGTAGCTGACACCCTCCCCTTGGCCCTTCCTCTCATTCCATGAGGTCTTGCTGGGGCTACCAGTCAGACTACACACCCCCATCCCCCACCCCCCACCACATAGCCAAAGTAATTAGTCTAGGTTAGGCCTGCCAGCATCTGGAACTGTTTTCAGAGAAAGCTAAATAGAAAGTCCCTCTTACCTCTAGAATCTTGTCAGAAAACTGGAAGAATGAGGCATGAGTTGCCTGTAGCCGTTTTCCACTCATGTATTCAGCAGGTGAAAATGTAGCCAAACAAAAGTGATAGCCAAGAATAAGACAAATCCAGTCCCCGAGAAAGTCTGAGTTTCTGGATTCATGCCTGCCTAGGCTAGTTCCAACAAAAGCAATAGTGTTGGGTTTCTGCCACTTAATAATTGAAAGGGCCCTCACACAATTGACTCTTTGGGTCATAATTATATTGTGCGGGATCTGCTCCCTGGAGGAGCATGTGTTGAGAGAGAGTAACACAGGGCCGGGAATGCAGTGAAAATCTGGAGAGAAGACTGAGGAGGGGCTGGCCAGCCACAAGGCAGCCGGACCAAGAAACAGCATTTCATGGAAGCTGAAGATGTAGTTGTTTTTTTAATTTTTTTTTTTATTACTAAATCATAGCTGCATACATTAGTGCAATCAAGGGGTACAATGTGCTGGTTTCATGTACAATCTGAAATGTTTTCATCAAAATGTTTAACTGAGCCTTTAGGGCATTTTCTTTGTTTTTGTATGAAGGCATTTGTATTCTGCATTTAGTAAGTTTCGCCTGTACCCTTCTAAGACGCATCATAGGTGTGGCCCCACCAATTACCCTCCCTCGACCCCGATGTAGTTGTTTTAACTGGGTGGTGGGAAACACTCCCCTGGACTGGGTGGAAGTACAAATTGGTATCTTGGGAAGGCAATTTGGAAATCTAAGATTTGAAATGTTCCTGCTCTTCGAGCCAAAAATTTTATTCAAAACAGCATTGTTTGCTGTGGTAAAAAGCTGGCAATAATCTTAAATATTTGCATCACCAATAGGGGATTGGTTAAACAATTTATGGAAACAAGTACTTTTTTTTTTTGAGACAGAATCTCACTACCTTGCCCTGGGCTAGAGTGCCATGGCCTCAGCCTAACTCACAGCAACCTGAAACTCCTGCCTCAGCCTCCCAAGTAGCTGGGACTACAGGGGCCTGCCACAATGTCTGGCTAATTTTTCTATTTTTAGTAGAGATGGAGTCTCAGTCTCACTCAGGCTGGTATTGAGTTTCTGAGTTCAATACAGGCTTAAGCCACCTCCCCTGGCCACAAATTCAAATTCTAATTCAAAGCGGGGAGGGGAGTAAAATATGTGGTTATGTAAAGCCTTTGTTTAGAGAGGTGTAGTTTAGTCATACAGAGAAGCAAGCTTGGAGGACCATGCACAGGTCAGTTAGCAGTGCTCTCTCTGGGGAGAGGAGTGCAGCCACGGAGAACTTGCACTTTCTATGTTTGCATAGGATCAACATAATCTGAGAGATTAATTTCTGTTGTTTCTGCTGCTGTAAGAAAATGGCATGATATTTCTCTTTTATTGTTGGTATTCTGAGTTCTAGGATCTCCACCCTCAGGGGTTCATTCACTCACTGTCTCATCTATTTGACGGAAATGGATTGAGGGCCATGTTACACTGGCTTCTTGGTGCTGGGTGTGTAATAACAGAACAGAATTACTGCCCCCATAGATCTTAGAGGATTGCCTGTGAGGACGAATCTCAGATGGCAATAAATGTTATAAAGAAACAGAGGAAGAATGTTATGGAGAAGGGACACAGTGCTAGAGCTGGGGACAATAGGTTTCTAGTATGTATAATGTAGAGAAATTCTCATTGAGAAAGCAACAGAAAGACCTAAAGGAATGGAGGAAGATAGTCATGAGGCTCTTGGGAAAAATGGCCTCCCAGACATGAAGTCCCTAAAGATGAGTTTGAGGCCATCAGGAGGATGGTGCTGGCTGCAGAACAATGAGAAAGTCGCAGAGGTAAGGGAGAGGAGAGGTGGGATGTCTATGAACTTGAGGCCATTGTATCACTCTGAGCAAGATGAGAAGCCACTAGAAAGTTTTGAACCAACTTTAAAATGATCATTCTGGTTGCTCTGTCAAGACTAGAGGGGACAAGGGTGGAAGCAGGGGGACCAGTAAGAAAATCACTGCCATGATCTAGGTGAGAAAAAAAGGCTTGGGCTATGACGGTAGAAGTGGCTGGTTCTAAATGTAGTGTGAAGGTAAGTGATGAATTTGCTGGATGGGATGAAGGGTGAGAGAAAGGTCAGTAGCTCCTGTGACTCGGGGCCTAGTGTTAAGACTGTTAGATCCCTCTGCTAGGCTTGTTTGAGGCCTAAGTCCACCAAGTTACCCCAGAGGCAGCCCTGGAAACTGGTGTTCTGAGATGGAGGTGGTGGAAGACAGAACTAAGGGAGAGAGGGGAGAGGTTTGAGGGACCAGATCTATATCCTGTGTGCAGCAGACCCCACCTCAGATTAAGATGAGGGTGGTCACAGCTATGGGATGACAAGAGGGTGAATGCCTAGTGCCTACCACACTTGGGCTTGGGGTGCGTGGGTGTGTGTGTGGGGGCAGAGAGAGATTGCTTTTTCACCCACCATGCCAAGAAAAGACTCATAGCCAGATTAATTTGATTTAGAAAAACTAAACTACTTTTTGAGGCAGAGTCTCACTATGTTGCCCTTGGTAGAGGGCCATGGCGTCACAGCTCACAGCAACCTCAAACTCTTCGGCCCAAGTGATTCTCTTACCTCAGCCTCCTAAGTAACTGCGATTACAGGTGCCTGCCACCATACCTGGGTATTTGGGGTTGCAGTTGTAATTGTTGTTTAGCAGGCCCAGGCCGGGCTCGAACCCGCCAGCCTTGGTGTATGTGGCCGGTACCCTCCTCACTGAGCTACGGCGTGGAGCCTGTTATCTCATTTTCATGTTTTGTGGAACAAATCAAGACTCATTATACATATTTCATATGTTCCACTTTTGCTTTTAAAGACCATATGTGCCTTACATTTGTTAGCAAAATGAAGACATTTTAGAAAGAATGGTGAAATAGTCAATAGTAATTAATTCAGAGGGTCATGGAGGTAGGTTATCAAGACAAAAGTAAAGGAAGTAGTGATGTCTTCAAGAAGTGGAAGGCAGATGGGAAGTGGTAAGAGTGGAAAGGAGAGTACAGGACCAGAAACCGAAGCAGTGAATAGAAGCCTTATTTGAGAAGCTTGAGGAAGGAAGGAAAGAAACAATGAACAGTCAGAACAGAAATATGCCACGCGATTCTGATAAAGTTTATTAAATAATATGTACAGCAAATGTAGTAATTCAACACATTTATCAAATCAATCCACTGCAATAAAGAAAAATAAATGAATGGAAAAATCTATGTCGGCATAGTACATGCTCTCAGTGTGTAATTTAATGGCAATACTTTAAATTAATTGGTTACATATACCATCAGTTATTTTTCTTTCGGAATACAATCTCTTTTTATAGTAACCTATTCTAGCAATAGGATTAATGCTATGGTAGATAAATAGAACTGCCAGGAGAAAAAAAAAAAAAGCCCAAACAGAAAACCTCCTCCTAAACCAGAATGAAATGAACAAAACAAAAAACACAACTATAATTGAGATTATAGTTACCATCTCTCCACAGAAGAATAATTATTGTAAATTTTAACATTTTGCAATGGCTATTTTTGTGCTAAATATCTTCAGGTGAGTTATTTGGAATTCCTTCATTTAAATAAAAATGCAAAAAGCTTCATGACTTCCTTACTTTACCCCCCTTCCATTCAAAGTTTTAAAATTATTTTTCTATACAAGGTAGGTACATGGGCTATACAAAGTCAAATATACATATTTACAGTCCCACTTCTTAAGCACATTTTTTTTTTCTTTTACTGATCCCAGAGAGACTGCAAAAGATAAGTAGTTTGGGGCTCGCCGTTACCTGGAAGCATGGCTAGTATATCAAAATGTGTTTCGATGCAAGCCGCCAGTTAGTTGCTCTTGCTATTAATAAACCAGTATAAACATTTCAGCATAAAAATAGGTACTTTATATTACTAAATGTCTGAAGACAAAAGAGCAATTTGAGACCTTTGTTTCTTGTTTTGTCGTACATAGGAAGCTGAAGAGATGCAAGTTTTAACATATGATTTTATTAAAGATGGGCAAATTAGTGAGGCATACCTGGATTTTTGGAGATATACAAATGCGTGAAGCTGGCATCATTATGCAATGTGGCTTTACAAATTGGTTTTATTTTCTAGCTGTATTTAAGGAGGTGTTCAAAATTACCTACTTAATCAAGAAGCACCCCTCAAAAAACTATTACATAAGATAGTGTTATCAATGGTTTGCATCTAACAAAGACCAGGAACCACATTAGCCAATACATTCCAAAATAGGTGAAATGCCAGCTGTGCAAAATGCACATGTGTGTGTATTTTTACTATATTCTCTCAGGGAGAGAAAGTTAAAACACAGTGCTTAGATGGTGGAGCAGACCTTATTGTCACTGGGTCCTAAGGACAATCAAGAAGACTCTATACAGGAAGCTCCCCCAACCCGTCCAGGTCCATAAGCTCTTTCCCTTGGGATTAAGGCTCTCCTCTGCCCTAGACAAAACAAGAGTCTGTGGAGAGACTAAGACATTCCTCTTATCAGTCATTTATACTTTACTGTGAATGAATCAGTGACAGTTTCTTTCCTGAGAACAGGATTTGAAAGAATAGAGAGAAAAAATGAGGGTGCTATGGCCGTCTGGTAGAGAGTGGGAAGCTGGTGGGATCTTAAGATGGGTATCTGAGCAAGTTCAGCACAGGCACTGAGAAAAATTCTGACTACTTGTAAATACATCTAGACTTTGGGATAACAGTCCTGGGGCAATTCTGAGCTACGTGCAGACATCCAGGGAGTTCCTGTACACACCCCTACCACCCAGAATTGCTACTCCTATTTGTGATCTTGGATGAGTATTTATAAAGATCAGCGTTTGAGGACTCTGGGAAAATTCCCAAGTATTTCTAACCATCAATTACCCTCAGACAAAGGTTCTTCTAGCATTCTAGATTTCCAAAAGTGAGCTAATGGAGACAGAAATGTGACAATGCTTTCTAGGATCCTTCCAGGGAAAACTCATCTCTTTCTCTCTCACACCCTTCTTAGCACATATCACAGTCTCTCTTGATTAAATTCCTTTTTCTGTGTCTGTCTCCCCAATATCCTCTGAGTTCCTGGTGGGCAAAGAGTGGGTCATTTCTATCTTTGTCTCAATAAGAGAGGCCTACAAACATTCTTAAGTTGGACAGAGCTATAACTAAGCACCCTAGGCTTCACGAGGGCCTCCCTCCTGAGAGCTACCCACAAAAAGGACAGATTTCATGATCACTGCCAGTAGCCACAGAACTGCTGCTCCCTTCTGCAGAGAGGCCTCACCAGGGTGCATTTGGACTCACAGCCCTGAGTTACCACATTTTGTGGTCCTTGAACTCCTATAGGGAGTAAAATTGGAGGCTCAGGAGTCCCTGCAGAGCCTTGAGCAAGTCCTGCTCATTGGTGTCCCCAGTAGCCAGTGTACAATGTATCTGTTAAATGAATCCCTGAACACTATTCTTGGTTTTCTATGAGAATAGGACTACCAATTCCAAACTGTCCTGCCAAACACAAGCCAGAAAAGAAAGGTGAGTAATGCTGTTCTGATATATGCAGCTGCATTGCCCTGAAGGTGACTGGCTATAAAGGCCAGCAATATGGGAGAAAAATGCACTATAAATGGCCTCGAGGGCTACAGGCTTCTTGACTTAATCACTTGGAAATACAAATGTAACCCATCTGCACGGCAATCTGCTCCCACTTCTCATGGGCAGATCTTGTATGCTTTTCCATCTGAATACCAGGGCAGTCAAAGGTGATGCTATGTAGCAGGCTGGATGCACTCACTGGGTGCTTATGTTTTACCTCCATTTCCCCACCTGTACCTCTGCAGGTCCAGTGAGGGATTTGGTCTTGGACAATTTGGGAGCCTCCACCTCTGCCTGGGGATCGCCTCTATGCTCCAGACTGATCTCTAGGAGTGCTGGGAGGTCAGCTGGCTCCAGGGCAGCCTGGTACTGGAGGCTGGAGGTCTGCCTGGTACCTTGAGGGTTGCTTCAGGTTCAATGACCCCTTTGAGATGGGAAATGGTTAAGGCTGGGGCAGCAGGAGGCATTTCCAGCTAACTCTGCTCCTGGACTGTGCTCCAGGTCAGATTACCCAGGAGGTGGAGGGGTGGGGGAGGCTAAAGCGGCCCCCAGAAGCGGTTAAGTAAATGTGATTTGCCTCAATGTTTTTTGCTCAGCACACCGGTCGACCCTGTCTGATATACAATGTTAGACAGGCTTGGGTTTCAAACATAACACTTCTCCGTCCCTCTCTTTTGCTTCTTTCTTTATCCACTGCATTAATTTTCCTACTGACTCAACTAAAGAGATAGGCTCTTGAATTATGCTTTCTCCTCCAATAAAAATAATCTCTGAGGTTTTCAGTCTTCTTATAGATACAAAGGTTTTACATAGTTGCCTGGAAAAGTACCAAACTGCCTTGTCCTTCTTGAAGTACCTATAAAAAAAAAAACAACAAAAATCACATATGCAAAATAAGAAGCCTGGTCTATGTGAGTTCAGAGATACTGCTTACAGATTTCTGCTTGAATGTACCCTAATAACAATCCTGTAGCTTATAAAATAGCATATGGTTTCCAAAGCACTTTCTCCTATCTTATCTCATTTAGGCTGCAAAACAGTGCTAGGTGGTGAGCATGGCAGACATTTCTAATATTCTTGTTTTGCGGATGAGGAAACTCAGGCCCACTTATGCTATAACTGCAAAACACACATCAGATATTGAAGACTCACCACAAAAAGAATGTAAAATATCTTGCTAATTGCATTTATATTGATTACATATTCAAATGATAACATTCTGAATGCCTTGGGTTTATAAAATATATTAGAATGAATTTCACTGGTTTCTTTTTACTTTTTTCAATATAGCTTTTAGAAAATTTAAAATTTCACATGTGGCTTACAGGGTGTCCACAGTGTTTCTATAGGACTACACTACACTAGAATGGTTGCTGACTTCTCAGATCTGACTTTCTTCAGAATACAAGGTAGGGAGGGTCAAGAGCTTCTGGGGGCCTTGAGAGAATTGGGCAGCTTTCTAAGAGGCTGATGAGGTCAAGGTCAATCTTTCTAGCTTTCCATCCATGCTGAGGCTTTGCTGTTCTCACCACCCCAGCCCTGACTTTACTTCACTTTAGCAAAACATTTCCAGGGAGACCAGGGAAGAGCTGGTCTTTGGAAAGAAGATAAAGGTAAAGCCATTTGTCCAGGGGAAAACTGAGGTAAAGAATGAGTCAATGGCTCCCAAGATTATACTCATGCCTGAGCAAGAACACAGGCTTGAGGAGAGATGGGCATCCTGGGTTCAAATCATGGTCCCACCATTTGCTACTTGGATGACCTTGGAATAGTTACTTAACCTCTCTGGGACTGTTTCTGAATCTGTTAAATGATGATATTCTTGTCTTACAAGGCTGTTTGTTGAGAGAACAACAATAAAAGCACATCAAACACAGAACCTCACTTGTAACAGAATCTCAAGAAATGTTGATCTTTCTTTTCCCTTCCTGTAAAGGCAAATCCTTAATTTTTTTTTTTTTTTTTTGAGACAGAGCCTCAAGCTGTTACCCTGGATAGAGTGCCATGGCATCACAACTCACAGCAACCTTCAATTCCTGGGCTCAAGCGAGTCTCCTGCCTCCGCCTCCCAAGTAGCTGGGACTACAGGCACCCGTCACAACGCCCGGCCATTTTTTGGTTGTTTGGCGGGCCTGGGCTGGATTCGAACCCGCCAGCTCAGGTGTACGTGGCTGGCGCCTTAGCCCGTTAAGCCACAGGCGCAGAGCCGGCAAATCCTTAGTTTTGATTAAGCAAGTTTCTTGCGCTGTCCCATGAGAGTTTAAAAAAAAAAACTCCAAATGTAAAATAGACATATGCACAATAGAAATAAATTAAAACCCAATTAATGAATTTGACAGCTGCCCTTCCATGCAGCAGATGTTGGCATATAGTATTGGGGGTTTAGGTCCAACATTAGTAATATCTGCACTGTCTTAGGAGCACAGACAGGATGGCCCAGTGTTCCTGACAGTGACACATAAAGTTGCAAAGCTCTACTGTCTGTGCAGAGAAGATTGCTTTGCACGTGGCTCTTCACCGCTAGTCATTCCTTTGATGCACAACTAGTAAGAAAAGCAGAACAAAATTCTTACCAACAAACCATCCATCATCACATTTTTCCATGACATCAACGATATCTCCATCTCGGAGTTCCAATTCATCATCATTCTGTGGTATATAGCTATATAATGCTTGGTAGCTAAATCTATGCATAAGAAAAATAAATAAGTGACTCAAATGCTATCAGGATTAACTAATGACTTTAAAACCCCCATTTCAGTTAAGTCAACATTTAAGTAGTGTTTCCTACTCATCAGTGGGAATAAAAACATTTTATGGGCTATTTCTCTAATAATTTAGCATTTGAAGAGATACATTCAACATATCATAAGTTAATTAAGACTGACAGGGATAGAGATCTCCTGAGAAGCAAATTATCAGTCTTCTGATCTCCTTTACTTGGTTACCATAGCTAAGAGTTTCTGTCTAGAGTAATAATCAGAAGTTTCTTAGGCCAAGAGACATTACATTATGGTCATAAACATTGGAGAATATAGGCAATTTTAAATAAATGAACATATACATATACAAATAATTATATTATATATAAATATGTGTATATAAAAGGGCTATCCAGAAAGTATTCAGCCATGCATGTCTCTATTTTTCATATTACATAGTTGGATTCTTTCCAGGCAGTTCTTATGTGTTAAATACACACATACACACACATGAAAAGAAAGGGAAAGAACATCCAATTGCCTCATTATTTAGCAAAACAATCTTGAGTTTTTCTACATGCCTCTTAAACCTATTTCAATAACTGCTCTTTAAAAAAAAAAAGAGTTGGGGTCTTGCCCTGTCACCCAGGTTGGAGTGCAATTTTGGGATAACAGCTTACTGTAACCTTGAACTCCTGGGATCAAGTGATTCTCTAGCCTTGGCCAGCCTTGGCCTCCCAAAGTGCTGGGACTGCAAGCATGAGCTACTGCACCTGGCCTCATTGACTGCTTTGAAATTTGGATATCATTTTTCTGAAACATTGAAATCTTTCTGATTTTTTTCTATTCTGGTGAGGTTTGGGGGTATAATGATAAAAATTTTATTTACTTGTTAGTTGACCTAAGAGGCACTAGATCTGTGCTGTTCTAACCACAGGCACTAGAGACAGCTGGACTACAGTGGTGAAATGTGATGGCTGCTTTGGTATCAAGGAAAAGCTCTGTTTTTATTAATAGTGATTTCTTTAACAAATACTTAAGGAGCATCTACTATGCACTGACTTCGCAATTCTGTTTCCTCGCTATTTTGAAACACAGCCATAGTGTTCAAAACTTTGCAAATGAGCCAGTCATCTACCATTTCTAGTAGATACAAGTGAATTCCAGTGTGTGGGTAAGAGAAACTAGAAACAAGTAGGCAGAGTCTGTTCTCAGAAACAAGAGGGCATTCTGTTCCACTAAAACTAAAGGGACAATTTCACTTTACATATTTATCCAAATATGTTGATACTTCTGGCTACCAAAAGAAGGATCTCTTATGAGCAGTTAAGACATGAAGATTAATTTCCAGTTGATAATGAACACATTTTTTTCATGTTTCTGTATCTGCCTGTGTCTCTTTTCCAATTTGGATTCCTATGGCCCACCTTCCAACACACACCCTTACCAACGTATAAGAGTACTTACAAGTCTTGTGAGGTTTGACTCCTATCTGGGGTGACTCTTCGCTGCTGGGCTTGAGGTTGCTGAGAAATGATTAAAGATGATTTATTGTCAGAAGGGGATACCTTGTGATGAAAGTCAAGGGGATGAGAAACAGTGCTGCAGTAATGAACAGATTTTTCGGCAATGTTTATGATCTCATTGCAAACTGCTTCCTGTGAGGTGGCCCCGAGATATCCAGAAACCCCATAAAACAGTCAACATGGGGACAAAAAAAAAAAAAAAAGAAAGAAAGAAAGAGATGTAACATTCCAGACGAAGCACATAAGTCCAGGGAAAAAACAGAGTTGAAGATCCAGGTTAAAAAAAAATAGATATTCCAGTAATGAAGTGCAGTAGGGATCCAGGCGTAAGCATGGAAAAACAGGTAAGATACAGAAGAATTTGGGATTTAGTATGAATATTAAAAAAAAAAAAAGGCAGCAGCATAAAAGCCTGTAATTAGTGAGTAACTGGTTATAAATAGGGTAATATCAGGGTGGAAATGCCAAGTAGTATCCCCCATCATGCACTAATACATTCCTTTAATCCCACGTGTAGGCAGAGTAGAAATATTGTCTCTACATTCCTCTGCTTTTTCTGAGGGGCAGGGGCTGGCCTACCATCTCTTTCTACTACAGTAGCCACAAAACTTTCATACATAATGGCTCTGTGAGTTAACCAGGCATTACTCTAGTCTGGACTCCAGAAGTCAGTAAGGATTCTCTTTAGAAAAGCTGCAGTCTTGTTCAATAGGCATCTTACCACATAGCTCTTTTCAGATTCTGTGAGATCAGGTCCTGCTCTCAATGAATGATGAGAAGGCTGTGATCACCAAGCAAATTATAAGGGAGACATTTTAGCAGATGTCACATTGGAAAGGATTCAAAATAAAAGCGTGAGCAAATACACATACCACACCGTCACACTCAGATGACACCGGATACTCGCAGCACACGGCCGCCGAGTTTCCACAATAACATGGTGGGTGCACAGGAGAAAATGCAAATGACATACAGAGTTAGAAGCAAGCATCCAGGCAATGAAATGGAAAACCGGAAACATGGCTACAGTGAAGAGAGGATAAACACCACAGGGTCCCCAGAATGGCAGGAGAGAGACACGCAAGAACTGTTGTAGGAACAGTTTTGTGCCTCCATAAGCCACACACACTGGTCCCCACACCTCACAGCCCCAGCAGGCACCACGGGAAGGCTGCTGGACCAAAAGCCAGTTTGTTATTTTGTTGACTGGAAACCCACTCTGGAAGAGCAGGCTCAGAGGACTATCAGACCTGTCATACTTCAGCCCTTATAAAAACTAAAAAAGAGAGTAATGCTTTTGAAAAACTCCCTGGTAATATTTGAAGTATCAACCAAGACCATTTCCCTGGAAAAGTCTGCATATGACACACTTCAATGGGGTATGAGGTGGGTTTAGAGAGCTTGAAGGGCAGAGCTCGCTTCTAGAAGCAGCACTGTGTGTCCTCACACACGTGGAAAGGACATCATCACTCTCCACTCACAGCCCAGATACCACATGCTAACGGAGACACAGGTGGAATCATGGCTAAGCAGACCCACATCTGAACTGGGACTCCCATTGTGGAGGCGAGGCCTTCACTGGGAGAGTGTTCGCAATCATTTTCCCCAGAGAGGACTCAATTCCAAGCTGTAGGAAGTCTCTCTAAACAAATATTTGAAGAGCCATCCTCAAAGAGACCCTCCAGGCAATGTGCAAGAACAGCAATAGGCCATTGCAAGCGCACTTAGAAATCTTCTGTATATGAACCATTTGTTTCACAGAAAGGCTTAGAAGGTGTGAGGGCCGCCCCGAGGTCACACAGTGAGTCAGCGGTAGGTAGACTTAGCCCCCTGGCTTCAGCTACTATCCCACCCATGTTGTCTTTCATCCTCAGACCACCTTCCACCTCATCTTCAGTGAGCCTCACAAAAATATGGGCAGAGAGGCAGGGCAGGGTTTATCACCCTGTTTTCCTTAAAAAACCAGGAAGCTGATGCTCTGATCATCAAGGGGCTTTAGGGCAGCTAGTGAGATAGAAAGCTGCTCAGATAATCTTCCCGTCCACCAGACCACCCCTCCCATCCAGCTCCGCTGTAAATATCCTCATCCTTTAGCACATCCTGCATGGCCAATATCCATCCCAGCCATCACTTCCATACTTTTGTCCTTTTGGAAATCCTCTTCAAGTTTTCAAACCCCTTCCAAACTGCAATCACTCAAGCCAGTCACCCTGGACTCTGGCAGCAGTGAAGGAAGAGACAGGACTGAAGGGTCCATTACATGCTCCTTCTACCATGTCCCAAGACCTTGGGACCTTGCCAGGTGGCTGGGAGCTGACCTTGTGTGGCTCCCACTCATCACTAGCCTCTGGATCAAGGCTCCCAGGTAACAAACGAAAGAATGTTTCCAAGGACTTACTATGTGGGCTATCAGAAGAGTGGGCTTATTCTGGGCATCTTAAGTATATAATAGGCAGGTTTAACTTGAAAAAAGGGAAAACTTTCTAAAAGTGAGAATGGTCCAATAACCCAAGGGGCTGCCTCAGGAGGAAGTGAGCTGCCTGCCATAGGTGATTAAGATGAGGCTGCTGTTGACTATTATTAGTTGTGAGATGGTAACAGTGCTACTTACACTTTAATATACATAGGTATCCCTTGGAATCCTGTTAAAATGCACATACCGATTTGATACATCTGGGGTATTACGGAGACTGCATTTCTATTTGGTAACACCAATACTGCCAGTTCATAGACCAAGTGTGCACAGCACGGATATAAAAGACCTTATTTATCACCACACTGAGATTCCTTGGCTGAAGTATGCCAAGACTGGTCTAGGTCACACCTCATGAAAACAAAAGTTCTCACACACACACAAAATATTTCCAGACTCCAGCTGGTGACCCCATGATCTTGGGTCAAATTCAGTACAAAGAGAGGATGTGAATGATCTCTTGGCATGATCTCTACAGCTTACAGAACCTCCCCCAGCATCCTTTAGTCAACTTAATGCCAAAGGAGTGACTGGAATTGATCATCTAGCAAATAACAGTGATAGTCTGGGCAACACAGTGAGACCCCATGGCTACAAAATTAAAAAATTAACCAAGGGTAGTAATGTGCACCTACAGTGCCAGCTACTCAGGGGACTGAAGCAGGAGGATCAGTTAAGCCCAGGAGTTTAAGGCTACAGTGAGCTATGATGACATCACCACTCTAGCCTGGGTGAAAGAGCAAGACTCTGTCTCAAAAAAAAAAAATCAGTGAATCCAATACATGCAGAAGAACCTGGTATTTTACCAGCACACACAGGTCCATTTCTTCATCTGACTTTTGCACTAACCCTTGTCTTGACTTGAGGAGGTCAGAATTAGGAACATTTGGGCTCAGAGAAGACTAAAGAGTCTCACAAGGTGGCAAAGCCATGTAGTGTCACTGCCGAGCCCTCTGGAGTCTTTCTTTCTTTCTTTTTTTTTTTTTTGTAGAGACAAGAGTCTCACTTTATCACCCTCGGTAGAGTGCCGTTGTGTCACACAGCTCACAGCAACCTCCAACTCCTGGGCTTAGGCGATTCTCTTGCCTCAGCCTCCTGGGCAGCTGGGACTACAGGCGCCCGCCACAACGCCCGGCTATTTTTCTGTTTTGCAGTTCGGCGGAGGCTAGGTTTGAACCCGCCACCTTCTGTATAAGGGGCTGGCGCGCTACTCGATGAGCCAAAGGCACTGCCCCCCTCTGGAGTCTTATTTCCATACATCACCTCTCTGGGGTCATGGTAGGATTGCTGTTGTAACCATGATAGCAACACCCAACTTCTGCCTCTTGTGAAAACAGGCACTCTAATTTCTCAAGTGCTTTTTACACTAGGTGTTCAAAGACATTTTTTTATTTAAAGGCATGGTGTGCAGTAATAATATTCAACCATTAACCCAAGAAGCCATAGGACTGGAAGGTGTACTGATGGACCAGCAAGTACCTTTCTTGCTTTGAGGCTAGACCCAAAGCAGAGGATAATCATCAGCATAGCCTTAACATCTGGACAGTACAAACTTAACCCTGTTCCTGAGAGGCAGGAAAGACTGGGTTCCTCACTTTGCGTTTGTTGATTAAATGAAAGAGGCGACAAGATAAACATTCCATCCTATTAGCTAAGATTCAATTTTTTCCTCCTATTTAAATTTAAATAAAATAACCTCATATAGCTGAAATGTAAACCAATTATGGGGGGAGGGAGACAGAGGATGAAGTGGGCTCTCAGTGGAGATAGAAACCATTAATACCCACCACAAGGGATCAGTCCTTCACTTCCAAGGTTGTGTGGCTTCAGATTATTTTTCTCCTCTAGGCATATGTTTTTTCTTTTCCTGGCCCCATTTTCTAACTGCTTTGCAGCTTTATGTAGTGCTCCTCTAAACCTCTCCTGTCTAGCTGTCGTGTGGTAGCTAGTAGCCTAGTGTAGCTGTGGAGCACTTGAGATGTGGCCAGAAGGAAGTGAAATGTGCAATAAGGATAAAAATAGATACTGGACTTTGAAAAGTTAGTATAGAATAAAACAATGTAAAATCTTAGGAGTAATTATTTGGATATATTGGGATAAATAAAAATACCTTATTAAAATTAATTTCACCTGTTCCATGGTGTTGTGGCTATTACAAAATTCTAAATGACACGGGTACCCCACAGGATGTTTCTACTGCACAATGCCTCGCCCGGTCCTCAGTGTCTGGCCTTATGTAAGCCTAAGAGTGGACACAATTCTAACCAGGACTTCATCCAGGGTTACCAATAAAGGGAGCATTACCTCATGCTAAGTACATTTCAGACTCTGGAAATGCATTCCAGTTTTTCACATGTTTACAAAAACAAGCAGTCTAACACTTGTACACACTACACTCCCCTCCCCCATCAACAGCAAACAGATGATAGTGGCTGGTCTAGAAACTACTTTCTGCTTCTTTTCTTCTTTTTTTTTTTTTTTTAATAGAGACAGAGTTTCCCTTTATCGCCCTCGGTATAGTGCCGTGGCATCACACAGCTCACAGCAACCTCCTGGGCTTAGGCGATTCTCTCGCCTCAGCCCCCGGAGTAGCTGGGACTACAGGCACCCGCCACAACGCCTGGCTATTTTTGATGTTGCAGTTTGGCTGGGGCTGGGTTTGAACCCACCACCCTCGGTATATGGGGCCAGTGCCCTGCCCACTGAGCCGCAGGTGCCGCCCGAAACTACTTTCTTCTGTTATTTGCACACAAGTTGCCTTTCCCAGCCTGTAGCGTTTGTTTCCCTCTCCCCAAGTGGGAGACCATGCATGCATCTTTGCTTGGGATGCCATGTTGCCCTTCTACCCTCAGATCACAGAAGTCTCTGGGAAATCTGATCTTAGCCTCCTGGAGCTGTTAACCCCTCTGGATCCACTGAATATGGTGTTACTGTGGAGTTCTTAAGCATCTTCTTCCAGTGTTGGGTGGGTGCCAAAGCCTTGAAACCCAAAATAAATTACACACAGGTTAAAGAACAGCAGAAAGTCCTAGAGATGTGGACAGGAAGGAGAAACTCTACCACTCCATGGCCACAAATCCCCTGAAAGAGCAAGGGTCTCTGCTGCTCCCCTAACTTACCCAAGTCTCAGAGATGGCACTCCTCTAGTGATCTCATGCTCCAGGTCTTCTCAAACCCCACCCCAACTTTTTGCTGACCTACACTGACCTCCCAGTGGGACAGTAACAACATCTGGGTTCCAGGCCAGGCTTTGGCACCAACTGATTGTCTTTTGTGCAACAACGTGCTTAACTTCCTCGAACTTTAAGTTCGAAAATACATAACAGGATTAGACATAACTTACATGAAGTTTCCTTTTGGCCTCAATGCTCTATGACTGGAGTGTACTCATCTGGAGTTGAGGACCAGAATTGAGGAGGGGGTGGCATTGCCCCCTAAAGACTGGGAGGGCTTTTGATGGCTGTTTCTAGATACTGATGGAGAGTTCACTTCTACAAGTATCCCAAGTGGTTCGCCCAGGATAGTGAAAGAAGATTTTCAGCTGTTAGAACTCTGTGGAGAGGAGTCAGAAAGCCTGAATGATTCAGGCTCCTGGAAACCTTGAGAGTACCCTCAAAACAGCTCTGACTCCACTGACTTCTGCTACGAAGAAGATGACTGCAGCTTCAGTATAAAACCATATTATAATGAGTTCAAATGCTTACCACATAGACTTAACCAATGCTCTTCCCTTCAGAGACTAATACTGTCTTCTTCACTCACAAAACGGGAGCAACAGAAGATGTGGACTGAAGTATAAAGAGGCCAAAGCTTCCCAACTCAAGGTAGGAGACACTAACTTGGAAAGTATAAATTCCAAATTTTCTAAATTCTAGATCTGTGTAACCCAGAGTAAAATGATTCTCTTATTCTCTGCTTTTTTCTCTTTCATCCCGCTTCCTCTCTCCAGTGGAACAGGGTAGGGAAGATAAAGTAAACTACTTCTGTTTCTTTTCCCTGGTATCACACAGCAGGTATTTACTGAGCTTCAACTACATGCCCTGGGCTGTGCTTTCCTCTCCATTATATCTAATTTAATGCTCATAAATACTCAAGAAAGCAGTCGATATTTACCTCATTTTACAAATGTGAAAACTAAGACCCAGCAATTCTGCACTGGGAATTTGAAGACCCAAGATCAAAATGCCAGTCTCTCCTACACAAGTTCTATGCATTCCACCATATGATGACCTTGCATGCTTGTGCCCTGTCAGAGGAAGATTCCAGAAGAGCTAGAGAGACATGCTAAACAAGAGGTCCCCTTAACTTGTCCAGCATCCTACTGCTGGCACTTGGGATCTTACAGGTAGGTACCCATTTCTCCCAGCACCTTTTAAAGGGTGGACACTTAGCTTTGGGTCTTGGTTCCTTACCTTAAGCACTGAGAGACTATTTGCCGGATTTTGCTAAGAACTGCAGCCAGTGTGTCTCCCCATCCCATCAACTGTTAAAGACCTTCTGTATTTATTTTAGAGATTTCCTTTCTGAGTGATTCAAAGGAAAATGTTTCTCACTTTTATTTGAGTGTCTTAACATTTAAGTTTCCCTTTTCTTTCAAGATTCATCACGTGCTTTCCCTATTTCTGATTTCCATTCTTGAGGCAGGCCTGTGCCTTTGTTATGACCTTTCTGGGAACTACCCTAGTTGAGGAAATCACCAGAGCATGTCTGTGTTCAGTTGAGTAGCTCTCCTGCATTTGGCTTCCTTCCCCTCAGGAACCAAAGTGACATCACATAAGTCTTGTCACTTTTCTCAACTCACTGTAAAAATTCTAATCTATTGGGGGATCTTAACCTGGTAGTCCATGGATTCCTTGAGAGTGCTCAGATACACTCAGGTGTGACCTTCTTGAAACTCTGCATGAAACTTTGTGTGCCACCTTCTTCTCCAAACTACTGGCCTAGAGTCCTCAGCTGACCTCAGAACACAAAGGTTTTGTGATCCAGAAAAAGCTATGATGAATCACTTTGAGTGAACGATCTTTAAAGATTCTTTTTAATTAAAAAAATCAGGCTGGGTATGGTAGTTCATGCTTGTTATTACAGGACTTTGGGAGGCTGAGTAGGAGGATTGCTTGAGGCCAGCTTGGGAAACACAGTGAGACTTCACCTCTATAAAAAACTAGCCAGGGCGGCACCTGTAGCTTAATGGGTGGGCACTGGCCACATACACTGAGGCTGGAGGGTTCGAGCCTGGCCTAGGCCAGCTAAAACAATAATGACAACTGCAACCAAAAAATAGCCGGGTGTTGTGGCTGGTGCCTGTAGTCCAGCTACTTGGGAGGCTGAGGCAAAAGAATCGCTTAAGCCCAAGAGTTGGAGGTTGCTGTGAGCTGTGACACCACGGCACTCTACCCAGGGTGACAACTTGAGACTCTGTCTCAAAAAAAAACTAGCCAGGCATGATGGTTGGTGGCTGTAGTTCTAGCTACCTGGGAAGCTAAGGCAGGAGGATTGCTTGAGCCCAAGTTCAAGGTTATAGTTAATTACAATTATGCCACTGCACTCTAGCCTAGGCAACAGAGTGAGATTCTATCTCTTAAATTAAAAATAAAGGAAATTCTATGAGACTCTGTGACAAATTATAGAAATTCTTAAAAACCAAGGCTGGATTCCAGTCAGTAAATAGTGCTTGTATCTTGAAGAAACATAGTAAATATTTGATAATGCCAAAAGTGAAGAATTTCAAAATGATCTTCCCCATCGAATTTCTTGATTTTCTAAACCTTATTGGCCAGTTACATGCAACAAAATCCAAGAACTTAGTTGACAATACCGAACCCATGAGTGTTTTGTATGCTTTTATATGTATTTTTATCAAATCAGTTAAGTTGTCCCTCAAAAATTAACAAAATAAAAACTTTCCATTTTTCAGTTATGAAGGTCTGCAGGTCTACAATAAACCCCCTACTTAAAAGTCTGCATGTATTTTTCTCATTTCAACAAAAATTCCCATAAGATTTTTTCACCTCATCATAGGATATAAAAGCTAAAAAGAACTTCAGTTCTCTTTCCCAAATCTTCTGTTTATGGCCAGCAAAGCTGCCAGGAAAGAGAGATGACTCTCAAAGATGTGCAGCAGGCCAATGTCAGTGCTGCACCTAGAACCCTGACTTTCAATCCAGCATTCTTCTCACTCCATTCTGATTTTCCTAAAGACCTTTGCATTTCATTTACTTCCTTCTGCTGTTCAGAGAAAATACACCTTGACCCAGCTTGAACCCACTTCAGTAGTGAAAAGTCAAACCATTTCACACAACTGCAGAGAGTTGAGGGGTGGACAGGTCCCTAAGGGGAAGGAAAGCAAGAAAGGAGAACTGATTCGTAAGGGTCACCAGGACCATGAGGAAGAAAGCTCCATGCATTGTTAAGAGGTGCTGATGAACATCACAGGTGCCCAGGAGAGCCCTCTACGATCTGGTTCCAGCACCCTCTCCAGAACTGCCCCCTCATTTACCAGCAGATATCAGAAACCTTCCTCAAACCAGGGACATACCACTGTCCACACAACACATTTCATGCTCCTACCTCTGTGTCTTTGCTTGGGCTATATGCCTGGAATGCTGCCCTCCTGCTGTGTACCTGTGGGAAAACTGCCTATTCTTCAAGACCCAGACCAAACACTACTTTTCTCATGAAGTCCTAGACAACCACCTCCCCTTTCCTGTTGCTTATTATTTCTCTCCATCTTGAACTTCCAGAGTGAACTGCTTGCATTATAATTGTTTGTGAACATGTCTTACTCTCTCAATGGACATCATAAACTCCTTTGACTGGGATCAGTCATTTTTTGTCTTTTCTTTCATTAAACAAATATTTACTGAGCACCTTCTGTATATCAGGTGTCACAGTCCCTGACCTCAGGAGACATGGGGCAAATACAACAAAGCTGAGACCTGCTCTCATGGGTCAGGTGCAAGGGCTGTGGCAGCACAAAGAGCACTTAATCCAGTCTCGAAGGGCTGGGGAGAGGTGTCAAGGAAGGCTCTCTAGAATAAGTAACATCTAAACAGAAGCCCAGACAATGTTCATCCCTCTCTCTTTTTTGCAGCACTTACTGCCTGGAACATCTTAGATGCTAGAAAGAGTAAATGGTCACAGCTTTTCAGAATGTCTGTTCATTTAAGGCCCTCAGGTAAAATTCCCCTATTTATTGGTCAGATACTCCACCTAACTCCCCAAAACTTACAATAAAATTGTGTTTTGGTTCAATTCTTTGGTTCAGCAAGGACAATAATGCCTGGCAATTTTCTTGATACAAACTGGTTTGGAGTACATTTACCCAAATAAGTGACACTGACCTAGGTCACGCCATCCTGACGGGGTCACCAGAGAATGGTGTCAAGTCAGTCCTTTCTACCTTTAGCTTGCCTGCCGCCCAAAGAGAGCTCCAGAGGTAGAAGCTCCTTCTGAATGACCCCTTTCCAGAGTTGCTAGGTCTTACTCCAGCCACAGGAGGGACGGTGAGGGCGGAGGCTGTGGGTGAGCAGCCACCCTTTTCACTCGACACCCAGCTCTCAATCAGGAGTGAGCCCTGGGCTACACCACAGAGGAGGGGCTGGTACCTGAGAGCAGGAGGAAGAGGCAGGAGCAAGGGCAGGAAGTGGTGCACGTGGGGTCTGCAGGCCCACTAAGAAAGGAAAAGCAATGTTCAATAGGTCCAGTTTTCCAATATACATGATCTCCAGTGCTGCCAGCTACCCCACTCCTATCCTGCATCAGGAAGTAGGAAACGTACACCCCAGCCTTACTCGGAGCTCGCTTCCTGCACTTGGGATCCTGGAATCGGGCAGCAGTGATGACTCACCACTGATGATCAGGAGGTCTCCAGGCACCTTGGGAGGACTCAGAACATTTACAGACTTGTTCCCCTGTCAGAGACGCTTAGTTCTTTTCACTTCACCACCTCTCCCAGAGAACCATCTGTCCTTCACCTGCCGGGAGCCAGGTGAGCGTGTGGGGTATTGCTTTCTCACAGCTGCCGCTTGTCACCCCAATAAGCCCCACACAGGCCCCACACTGGCTTACCTCAGAGACCCCTAGTCCTGACACACTAGCCCATGGGCCCACATGCGTCAGGCCTAGTCTGTCTCAGGCCTCCGTACTCTGTGGCCTTGATGCACACCTCGTCACTGCCCTGGTGACACTGTTGTGTCTGCCAACCTCACTGAACACAGGCTCCTCCAGAGCAGGAATCGATGACCCTGCACACTGTCCAGAGGCAGGGACCCACAGGCCTTGGTGTTTACAGACTAAGTAAACGAAGCTTCAAAGAGAAACTGGAATTGCCAGACTAAGGATTGAGCACAGATTCCCATGGGTATCATATATAATAGATACTTGATAAGTGGTCTGAAGCCATCTTCAGGAATTCCATCTGGTTGTAAAGAGGTTCTAGAACATTCTCCGTTGTAGAAGCAGTTCTAGATCACCCAAGATGGTGGCTCTATAGCTTCCCTTTACGAAGTACTGAACATATCTCCAGCCCTGTGCTTAGCACTTTACACACATTCTTTCAAAGAATCTTCTCAGCTACTCTGAGGTAGGTGTTATGTGCACTTTATAGTTAAGGAAACTGAGTCTCAGAGAGAAAAAGTAACTCCCAAGTCACTAGATGGTAAAAGGTGGAGTTGGCATTCAAACATAGCTACTTTGGAGAAGTTACCCAAAGTCTTCGACTTCTGGGGTAGTGAACAGCATAGCCAAAATCAGAATCATGATTTGTCTAGTGGCCAAGTTCATTTCTCCTCAAAAATATTCAGCCTTCAAAATACCCTAAGGCCAATGTAGTCGAAACTCTGAAATCTTTGTGGCTGACCCAGAGAGAAGATAGAATAGTCACCCCAAAACCTGGTGTGCCCACTCTACGATACCCCAGGCATCTCAGGGCCCCAGAGGCCACATGCTCCTTCCCCAAACCAAAAACCTTTGGTCTGCAGAGAACAAAGGTCTTATGCTCGCACACGAACACAAGACAGGACAGAGACCTGACAGAACTGAGCGCTAGCAGAGCACCACAGGTTATGGAAACAAAGTGCAACTTACACAAAACCACACCACACCACACCAACGCCTGGTGTTCTCAGCTGTGTTAGTCAGAGCAAACCAAGGAAAACTTCCAAGGCACGAATGGGACATGAAGAGGGCTGCCTTCTTGGGGGCCCTGCCCCAGGCCAGGAGGTGCCCAAGGTGGGGAATAACTTTGAATCACCTCAAGAGGCCAGAATAAATGAAGTCTGTTCTTTTCTCCAGCTGTCCCCAGGCCTAACACCTTAACTTATGTCCCCTCCATTCCCTCCTAGGCCAGCTGTTTGCTCCCAAGGCAAGCAAACAGTCTCCCTGGCAGACGGGCCGGGGTGAGGCGCCAGGGGCACACACGGCATGCGGCAGGCCTACCTGGCTCCAACCTCTCTGAGCAGCTCTCCTCTCAGCCTGCTCGCCACCTCTCTGCCGCTCTGGCTGCTCAGCCTCCCTTCCTGGAAAAGGGCCACCCAGGGGCTTGCCGGGCCGGCTATCCTCGGGGGTGTGGAGATCTGAGAGTCTCTGTTCAGTACTCAGGCACCTGACCACGTCTGAAGGCTTCAAGCAGCTCTTCTTAGAGATCTTGGGTCCACCAGGGCATCTCTCTCCTGCCTCCCTCTCTGCTTTCCTTTCATATTGTCCGTTCTCTTCTCGCCATGGCTGCCTTTTGCTCTGGCTGCTAAAGGCATCGCTAAGCTCCGAGATGACACTATCAGAGTTCCCGAGCAGGGGCTGGGAAAAGCTATCTTGGCGGAAACCTGAAGGTGGCGGGTGGGTACCACTATCTCCATTGATGTGAAGGGTGCCGGGTGCTGGGGAATACGGTTTGTGGGGAGCGGGTAGGGGCAGTGGGGAAACCACTGATCGTGGGGTGGGACGATCTGACCAACTCAAATGCGGGAGGCTGAGAGACAGGGAGGGGCTGGCCCTTGATGACAAGGTGAGGTGGTCAGTGTTATAGACAGAAGCCTCTGGCAGAGGAGGCAAGGGTGGGGTGAGGGCCAGAGAACGCCTGCTGGGGACTCCCACAGTCAGTGAGATCCACTCGGAGGTGACAGCGTGCATCTCGGGGGACAGAGCTCGGCGGGGGTGGGGCAGAGATGAGGGGGCTGGCATGAGGAGCTTGCTGTGACTGGGGAACTTAAGAAGAGGAGAGAGAGGAAAACAAAAGAAAGAAGCAAAGGTACATGTGTCAGCATAAAGGAGAAAGGAGGAAAATAATCACCAGGGTATATAAAGAGGAATGAAATGGAGAAGATGAGCAGGGCATGCTGGTGTCCACAAAGGACACCGTCTGGTTAGGTTCGGGGAGAAGCTGGGATGTGGGTGTGGGTGTGGGTGGTGTGATGTGTGCAGGTGAGGGGGTGGAGAGAGAGCGGCACGTGGTAGGGGGTGGAGAGATGCCCCCATCACAGCAGTGGATGGTGCTGGCCGGCTCTGCAGGATCAGGTTTTCAAGGGGACACACTGGGAGCTCCCCGACAGGCCACCCAATAGCCTGAGGCCAGACCCAGAATCACATGGGAAAAGGCGGCCTGCCACTGCCCTGGCTCTCCCAGGGCTTCTATTTTTTCCAGGAGGCTCAGCAGAATCTTCCAGACAGAGTACGAGTAGTATAGTCATTTTGTTTTTGTAAATGCTCTTGGCTACAGTCAGGTGAAAAATCTACTTGAGCCCCCCATATTCTTGCAACATGGAGTGCCCCATTCCAGCCTCTCTTTCCCATGAGACAACAGGATGTGGATCTTGCCAGGTAGGAAGCCCAGGTTCAGCCCATTTAATTAATGCCTTCTGCCGAGAACCCTCTGTGCAAGGGTCAGCAGTGAGCAGGTGGGAGAGGATAAGAGGCACCGTTGAGGGTCCTCCTGGTCCCCAGGTCCTGTCCCCCCTCTCCTGGCCAACTTACATGGCAGAAGGAATGTAAGTCTGACCAGTCTCCTTCACAGGATGTCATCCCACCATGTCCCCCAGAACCTAAGGTTCTGACTTTTTCTTGGCTTTGGGAAAGTGGAGATGGGTTTAGAATAATTTATATTTTTAATGAAGTTTGTTCATAATTAATTTCAGGAAAGCCAATGTCTTATTATGCCTATAAACCTACTTCCTTTTAACCCAGTATAGACTGAGATGCTATAAGTTCCTTGTCCTAGTCACTTGGAATAAAATGTCCTTTGCATTTACCTAATGTCAGTAAATGCAAAGAATACTTTAGATCTGCTCTATATGTCTGAGGATGAGAATGTGAAAGTCTATCTTTGTTGTCTTTTGCAGGCCAACCTTGATCAAGAAGATGACTAAGAGAACAACACTGGGCCACGGGAATTATGGTAGAGGGGTGGTACCCATACCACAAGCTTCAGTCAGGATGGATCAACTGATGTTGTTTCTCTTGTTTCTCTTTCCTTCGTCACCTTAGTCACCTTATCCTCAGAGCAATCATTAATCTCTTCCCTTGAGATAATATTTCTCCCACCAAGTGCTGGAAAAATGCCATTTGTACACATGAAAACAAGCTCCAGTGTGTAGTTTGCATTACTGTGCTCAAAAACCAAAAGGGCTGCATACCATTAGCACTGTTGAGTTTGAAAACTCATATGCTGGTTATGAAAATCAGTGACAAGAAACTTAAATACCTGTGGGCTTGCAGTGGCACTACGACTTGGAGAGGAAGAGAAAGGCAGGTCAACGTACTCCATGGGGTTTTTCACCAGTGGCCGTTTGATCACGTCCACGTAGGTGATGGGGAAGATGCCTTGTCGAGATGTCCCCGGGATCCTCCCTTCATACCAGTTCTCATCCACCTGTCGGAGCAGTGTGATCCTCTCACCCTGCATGACACAGAAAGGCAAGAGTCCCTGTCCCATGATGCCATAGCACATCTGAAGCCCCTGCCCGCACCCTCCGATGTCCTCCATTATTGACCACGTCCTCTGTGTAGAAAAAAGGAAGGGTTCCTTGTTGGACCTGGATGGAATTAACATCATTGGGATGGGGATGCTACCTGGATGCTGGGAAGTTATTAAGTGTGATGTTTAAATATTTCAGTAAAGAAGGTCAGATTTCACACCCCTAAACTGGAAGGCAAAAGTAGTGTTACTGACTCATTCAATGCAAAATAGACAGATATCCAAACTTTATCTCTAAGGCAAAAGTTTTGAAGGTTATCTTTTTTCTTTCTTTTTATAACTGTATTTTTTCATGCATTATTATAAAAAAATTGGAACACAAATAAACATAAAGTGGATTATTAGCCATAATACTGTCGTGGGGATAATTACTACTATTATTTTGACATATGTACTTCTCAGATTTAATTCAATGCATGTGAATTAGACTTGTGCATATTTTTTCTTATGTAAATTGAAGACATACTATATTTCCCTTTTCCAACTTGCTTTTTTCTTTCTTTCTTTTCTATTTTTTGAAACAGAGTCTCACTCTGTTGCCCTGGGTAAAGTACCTTGGCATCATCATAGTTCATAGCAACCTCAAGCTCTTGGGCTCTTGGGCTCAGGTAATCTTCCTGCCTCAACTTCCAGAGTAACTGGGACTACAGGTGCCCACCACAATGTCTGGCTAGTTTTTTTTTTTTTTAGTGGAGATGGGTCTCACTCTTGCTCAGGCTGGTCTTGAACTCCTGAGCTCAAGGGATCCAGCCGCCTCAGACTCCCAGAGTGCTAGGATTACAGGTGTGAGCCACTGTGCCCAGCCTCCAACTTATTTTTTTAAAATAGTTAACAACCTACAATTAAACTCCTTCTTACCAAGAAATATAATCCTACATTTGCACAGTTTTGTGGACCACTTAAGATATTCTATTGTACACACATGTACACACATGTAATGATTTAATTACTGATCCCCTGCTGTTGGGCAATTAGGTTGTTTCCAGTGTTTCTCTTTTATACTGGGTGGCTCATCTTTTTATAAGGCATATGCTAACTTCTCTCAATCTTCAATAATAGTCATTAATACTTGCTTAGTAACTTCAGCAAGCCAGTCAATTTTGAAACATAGAGAGAATTTGAATTCCTGGAAAGAACAGTTTCTTTGCACAGAGCAATTGTGTTCAAAATAAGCACGTTGAGTCCTCAAAGGCAATAATGCTACTACTACTGGCATCTCCCGTTTACTGAGTACAAACCAGATGCTATGTCACCTAAGCCTCTTAGAACCACCCTAGGCGAGAGCTATTTAAAAGTATTTGAGGGCCGGGAATGGTGGCTTTGAGGTTGCTGTGAGCTACAATGATACCACAGCATTCTACCCAGGGTGACAGGGTAAGACTGTCTCAGAAATAAAAAAAAATAAAACATTGGAAAAAAAAAAGTATTTGAGGCTGGGTACAGTGGCTCTTGCCTGTAATCCTAGCACTCTGGGTCTTGAGCTCAAGAGTTCAAGACGACCAGCCTGAGCAAGAATGAGACCCTGTCTCTACCAAAAATAGAAAAATTAGCTGAGTGTTGTGGATGGCACCTGTAGACCCAGCTACTTGGGAGGCTGAGGCAAGAGGATCATATAAGCCCAAGAGTTTGAGGTTGCTATGGACTATGATGATACCACAGCGCTCTACCCAGGCCAACAGAGTGAAGTGAGACTCTTTCTCAAAAAAAAAAAAAAAAAATGTATTTGACCTCCACGATCTTCATAGCTGATGACCTGTGACTTTTGGGTTCAAAGCTTTTCAAACTTCTGGTATCAATAAATTTTCATTTTCCACTAGACCATATCAATACATTATTAAACCTAGTCATCTATACACTGCTTATCACATCACTAAGTACTCACTAAATGTTGGTTGAATATAGTTTATAAAAGATGTCTAAGACTCCAGAAATAGTACCTTTAATCAGTGAACTCAATGTAGTTAAGCCCTGACACTGGCTTAGGGTTTATTTTAAAAACTACTATACCTCAGAAAATTTTCCAGTTGGCCTTAATGCAATTCTTGTCTCCTAAGGACATAGACAGCACTGCCATCTGGCACACCAGAGCAATGCCACATTCCCCGCAGGGTCATCCAAGACAGCTCCAAAGCAAGAGGCGGGAAGCACAGCTTACCTTCCTGAAGGACATTTCTACTTGCGTATCACCATTAAAGTTAAACTTAGCAATAGCTTCTCCATATTCCAACACCTGCACTGGTGCCAACTTTTTGGGCTGAGCCTTCTCAGCAGGAGGAAGAAGCTGAGAAAGAGGCAAAAGAGAAAGGGGGAAGAGAAGAAAGTAGGAGAATAAGAGGGAAAGGAGGAAACAAAACACAAGTATCCGGTAAACAAATGGTGCTTTGGGCACGACTGGGCTTTTCCTTAGAAAGAAAAGGGGGCTGCAGTACCTCGATGTAGGTGCGTGGGAAGATTCCCACCCGGCCGTGGTGTTCTCCTTCGTACCAGTTCTGATCAATTTGCTTATAAATGTAAACAATATCTCCCTTCTGCAGAGGAAGCTCCCTGTCAACAGAGGGTCATGGCATTTTAGCAGATGTTTTAATATGTGTAAGATTAAGACACTTCAGCTTTTTAGCAACAGGAGACTTCAAGTGGGTCCAGAGGGGACAAATTCCAGAAGAGGGGGCTCCAGATTTAGAAGTGAGAATCCCACTGTTCAGGGAATTACATCACATGTGGCATTTTTCCAGTCTTTTGTGGGACAGGTATTAACATTTAAACTGACTAGCACTCCAAAGTGCTCAGAGGCCTTATTAGCTTGCTGTGGTTTTCTCAATGCATTTTTGGTGAATGTTGTCTTATGCTCGGAATATTTATGTAACACAGAGCAATGCACCCAGCAGTCTTAACAGATGTTTGTTATCCGATGAAAAATGTCTCCTGTAGAGACGTTTGTTACCCTCTTCTGCGTCTTAGCAAGGCATGCCTTCATTGCTTTAAAGTATCCTCAAATTATTTGTGAGATAGTGCTATCCTCCTAACATTCCCTCCATTTAGCCGTCTGTGTACTCACCCTTTTCACCATCTACTGTGCTATCATCACGCACCAGAAAGGCTCTGAAGTTACACAGGTCTAGGTTCAAAACCCAGCTCTAAGTTTTATTAGCTCTGGGATCGGGGAAAGACACTTAATCTCTCTGGGGCTCTGTTTCTGCACCTGAACATGGGAGATAACTCAGAATTGCTGGAGAATGCAGCAAACAAACCGGAAATAAAACACCTTGCTTGGTTCCTGTTGAATAGTTAACATTTAATAAATGTTAATTCTTCTTTTTTAACATGGACATAATAAGGGGTCTTAGACAGAAAGGTGGATTTTCCTTCAAATGCTCTTTGTGACTTTTTCAACTTTTCTTTTTCTTTCTTTCTTTTTTTTTTTTTTTGCAGTTTTTGGCCTGGGCTGGGTTTGAACCCACCACCTTCGGTATATGGGGCCGGTGCCCTACTCCTCTGAGCCACAGGCACTGGCCTCAACTTTTCCATATCCATTCCTTTGCTTTCCTCAATAATGATATTAACATCTAACTAGGAATCCTTTAAAAAGAAATGAAACAGACATATTTCAAACAAAATAAAAAAAGGGTAACAAAAATTGTGGCTGAAATTTTCCTGAATTTAAAAAAAAAAAACAATGACCTACACCCTTTTTGTTTGTATCAAACCAAGAGCATGGAAAGAAAGGTCTCTGACTGAGACTTGGGAGCGTGACCACTTTGCAGTGTGCCACAAGTCCCACGCCTGTGAGGGGAGACTGGAAAACCCCACACAAAGTCAGCTCTGTGCTGGATAAAAGCACAAGGCGGCCTTTGTGGGGCTCACACCATAGACAGGACTCTAATCCTAAAGAGGCCCGTGGAGGGGAGCTGGGCATTTATATCTGTGAGAAGGAATGTCTCTGCCCCCAATTTTTTTTTCAAATTTTTAATAGTTCAAACTTTCTTCACAAATAAGAGTCCATAAAGTTAAAAGCAAGGGCAGCTACAGTTTCTGGCCAAATGTTCGCCATAACCCTCTTTGGGGGGCTTCTGAATCCCCCCTCCCTTAACCCACAACCATCAGTGTGCAGATGAATAAGACCCTCAGCATATCCGCCCCTGTTGGAGGCCTGCAGGCTCCCAACTCTCCTATTCCAGGAATCTCAGAGCTTGGTAAACAGGTAGCAGCTGTTAAGCACAGGAGGACACCTCATGGGGAGAAAGCTGAGTGTGCAGGGAGGGGTCTGCAGTTGTGGCCATGGAGACATACCACAGGTGCCCGAGGCCACCATCCTTCAATACTGCAACATCCCCCGCCCCCAGAACCACGTGACCAGGCCTGGTGGTGAGAAGATTTGCAAAACAATAACCTGATTTGCTTCAGATCTATTCTGGAGTATCACTGCATCATTGTATACATTAGCACAGCAGAGGCTCTGAGAAGTCCAGGAGGAAAGAAACCTGTTTAATTTTGTTGAACCAAGTGTTTCCACAACACACTTTTTTGAGTAATTTACTATGCGGAAATGGAAAGCCAAGTAATTGAAGGGCTTAAAAGATTCCCTACAATCTGGCACTTACTCTTTTTGCTAAATTATATTGACTTTTTGGGAGGCACTGTGTAATGATAAAAACACTGAGTCAGGAATTCTTTCTCTGGTATTAGTGATGTTGATAAATGGTGACAATTTCTCACCTGTTCTATTGCAGGGTTACCTTAAAAAAACTGTTTTAAGATTTTTTTTAAATAAAATCTAGGAAAATGAAATATTATCATCATTATACCATTCAATGAATCTTACATAGACCTTTTTCAATTAATTGCAAATTAATTTATATATCTCTGAATCTTACATTGACCTCTTCTCAGTTCAAAGAAAAAGATATGTAATTGATTGAATTGCAAATTAATTTATATATCTCTGTTGTCTTCTCTGGTTAAAATGAACAAAGGAAGGAGGACTTTTGCTACACTGGACAAAATGATTTATAGATATTAACCCAGCTTCCCCACATGAGAGGCTTTTTATTCTCATCTTATAGAAAAGGAAAATTCAGAGTGGGAAAAGTTGATAACTTGACTACAGTCACAGAGACAATAAGGGCAGAGTCAGGATTTGAACCCAAGACTTCCTGACTCTGACGCCCACAATCTTTGCTGTGTATTACACAGCCACCTCCTTTAGCCAATGGGCTAAAAGACTGGAGTAATACAAACAAGCCCAGGTGCAACAAATTTATGCTTAGGCTCTGCACACTGGAGCCTGGGCTCTCATTTTATCCTAGAGAACACAGCTGTTAGCCTCCTTATAGGGGGCGTTCTCCCTCTTATCACCAGGCATGGGGTCTTCAATCCACAGGACAATGGAATGGCTGCTCACTATATTACAGCTGCCAATAAAAACAAGGACCATTTTAATTCATAATTAGATATTAAACCACCAGGTTCCTTTTGGAACCCAGTCTTTGGTAGCATTTCCAAATTGTGTTCCAAAGAAAATATTAATATAGAATTTTCCTGGTCACCTAAATTTAGAAAACACTGGGCTAAATAAGCTAATCAGTTTCTTCCTGGAAAGACTTCTAGAGCCATTAATACACTAAGAGCAAAGTATCTTTTCAAGGGTGGTGGGAGGTACAGACAGAGAACACAGTGGGTCCCCAACTCACTTCTACCACAAAACCCTCTTTTTTGGTTGCAGCCGTCATTGTTGTTTGGTGGGCCCAGGCTGGATTTGAACCCGCCAGCTCAGGTGTACATGGCTGGCGCCTTAGCCCGTTGAGCCACAGGCGCCAAGCCACAAAACCCTCTTTTTAAGAAACACTTTATGGGGTCAGCACTTTAAGGAATACACTTAGAGAAACGTTACAAAAAGGATTTCCATAAGTCTTTAATCTCTTGGGATACTGTAGCAAAACTAGCAAAGTTGTCATTCTAGAAACTGCTCTTGATCTGGATTTTTCCACAGAAACGGGGTGTCAGATTGAGCCAAGCTACCTTTTAATCAAGCAAATGGAGCTCTAACCTCAGAGGAGGCACGGGTGCACAGTATATAAAAGCCCAACCTCTGGTGCCAGGGTGCCTAAATTTGAATCCCAACTCTATCACTTCACAGCTTGGGCAAGTTCCTTAACCTTGCCCATGTAGTCCTTTGGTTTCTTTATTTGAACAGTGAGGATAACAAAGGTACCCTCTCCATAGGGTTACAATGAGGGCTGAATCAGTTAATACACGCAAAGTAATTACAGTGACCCACTAGTGAGTTAAAGTATGCAAAGTACTGTGAACCCTGCTGGGCACATAGCAAACTCTACAAACTACTATGTATTTTTTTCACTGTTATCTCTCCAACTTTTCTTTACAAGTGAACTGTTGTATTTAAAAGAGGCGGCAAAGGTGACAAATAAATATGACTGGTGGCACTTACTTCAATGTCTGAGCTTTAAAGTCAAATTTGGCTCTGGCAGGTCTCATCTAAACACAAGAAACAATGACAAGATAAAAATCAGGATTCGTGTACAATTAAAAGGACATTTCATGTACATTTTCACAAGTTTCTGGAAAGAAAAACAGAAAAATCCACTCTAACCAGTTCATTCTAGTATAGAAATCTGGGCAAAATGCCACTTGTCTGACCTTAGTGGAATGATTAGTCAACAGCATCATGCATCAGAGTCCCCTAAGGAGAGCCAGATTTGGGGAAGAGATGGTTGGGAAAAGTCCTAAAGCCAACGTGCTGGTTCCCCCAAAAAGGCTGACTATGGCTAGAGGGACTTTACCTAACAAATGCAATCAGTGTAACCTCATTTCTTGTATGCTCAATATATTCCTAACAATTAAAAAACAATAATAATAACACCCAGAGTTATCCAGAAGTTCTAAAATGTTTCATATCTACTGTCTTACCCTTCTGGGACATCTCTTGCCTGACTTAAATTCTGATCCGCAAGTAAATGATTCATTTCTCACATCATCCTCAATCCCATGCATTTATTATGCTCTATGACATCACCCAAAAAGCTAGATAATGATTCCTGAGATCGAATGACCCCCTTCGTCCCAGGGTAGCCCTCTCCTGCAGGGCCCAGCCCTGTCTCCATACCCTCCATCAAATCTGTCACTGAATCATGCTGGCTCTGCCTCCATCCATCCCTCCACAACCCGGGTTACTCAGGTCTGACCTCTCCTTCCTACAGACACAAAGCTTCCTTTGACTTCACCTTGTTCTCTTCATCCTGATCTACTGTCACCCCAGGGCACAAACAACATTCCGCAAATTCTTTCTCACTTTGAAGTTGTCTGGGGCTCTTCACTAGCCCTCAGATCAAATCTCAGTTCCTGCCAGGGTTAAGGACTTGGGGTAATTCCTCCCCACTCCTCCCTGACTGCCTTTATCTCTACCACATTATTCACTTCTCATAAGGCAAATCTATCTGCCACACCTCCGCTAAACCCCCTTCATCCTCCGGAATTGAATCTCCAATTCCAATACGAAGTTCACCTTTACTTATCATATTCATTTGCATATTTTTCTTTCCTACCTTTAAAAGCAGTTATTTTAACCTTTTTTTTTTTTTAAGAAGGTAAAGGGGAAAGAGGTCATGAAGGAGCTTTTCTGGCTGTTTCAGTCCTAAGTAGCTCCAACATCTTCAACAGCTATGACCTTCTGGGCTAGGAAACAATGTGATGGAAATTAGATCACACATGTCCTCTTCAGTATTATAGGGCATGAATAAAGTGGAGGGTAAATATCCTACGGCAGAAAAAATGATATTTAAAGGCTTAGTTTTATTTTATTTCCTTTTTTTTGAGACACAGTTTCACTTTGTCATCCTTGGTAGAGTGTCCTGGCATCATAGCTCCCAGCAACTTCAAAACTCTTGGGCTTAAGCGATTCTCTTGTCTGAGCCTCCCAAGTAGCTGGGACTATAGGCACCTGCTAGTGTCCAGCTATTTTTAGAGACAGGGTCTCACACTTGCTCAGGCAGGTCTCAAACCTTGAGCTCAGGCAATGCACCCATCTCTGCCTTCCAGAGTGCTAAGATTATAGGTGTGAGCCATCGCACCCTGCCTAGTTTTACATTTTAATCCCTCAGCAATGTGCCCTACATTTTCAGGCCCTTTACACTGCGGTCTTGTAGAGATCTTTGCAGGGATCATGAATTCTTCATGACCATTTTTAAATTTTGATTAGAAATTGATATTTCTATCTGTGTATACCATACATAGTAGGGGCCAACTGAATGACTGCCTTATTATCAAGTTAATGCAGACAACTTCTATGCCTGCATTTGTGTCTGTAACCAAACAGCATAATTTGACAGTTGTAGGTGAACAAGAAAAGAATGGCCCTGGGGTTAAAGTATCACTAGCTAACTTTTGCAAAATAAGTTTCATTAACCATCTCTTCAAAGAAGAATCTTACAACTGTCCACACCATAGCTACCAATGCCTACCTACAGGTTTCCCCAAATGAAAAGTTCGCAAGAGAAGGCCACACGAAAAAAACTTGAAAGTGATTCCAGTAGAAAAAAGTGCAGGGAGGTTACTTCATGTTACCCAGCTGTAGAGCTGTGTAAATGTAAAAAAAATTTTATACCGAAGCAGCATCATATTCATACTTTGAATGATAACTGAATTCTGTCAAAATAATTTCACTTATCAATTAAATAATACAATATTACATAGGTGTACAGTTACTTTGTAAATTGGCTGAGGTCAATAATGGGGGCTGGTAAGTTCCTTTTTTTTTTTTTAATTAAAGGTTCTCAAGGTTGAAAAACAGATTCCATTGAACCCCTGAGACGCATGTACGGGGGTCAGTGATGCTCACACAAAGCAGCAGCATCTCCCTCTGGACCTTCCAATAGGTCTCCCAGACCAAATCCATCTCTCCCTGCTCTGGCTTTTGCAGCCTGGTGTTACTACAGGACACAGCAAACTGTACACGAGGCAGACTGTTCCACTACCAGCGGAGCAGCAGGGCACACTGAGTCCTGTCTGTCTGCCTCCCCCCTGGTCTTGCCCAGAACAAGTGGTCACCCAAGTTCTAATGGAAGGGACTGAAGTACCCCAACATAGTACGGTGCTCCTGGCACTTGGTGCTCTCCACACTCTCAAGCCCATCTGTCACCTTCTAGGGCAGTGGTTCTCAAAATGTGGTCCCTAAACTGGCATTCTCAACATCATCTGGGAACCTGTTAGAAATGCAAATTCTCAGGCCTCTTTCCAGAATCAGAAACTCTGCAGAGGGATCCAGGGTCTGTATTTTAACAAGCTGTCTGGGAGATCCTGATGAGCAGAGAACAGCTGCTCTAGAAGGGAGGCAGGCTGCTGGGGAGAGTCTGCCTGCCTCTGTTGGTTCCTCTGCTCAAGTGGCATTTCTGTTTACATGTGTTATCTCTACACGGGAGTGTGTCAGCGCTAGGGTGACTCTGTGTGTACCCCTCACCTTCCACCTATAAGCAACCATCACCCGAGCCTTCAAGTAGGGCTGTTTTTTTTGTTTTGTTTTGTTTTTGAGACAGAGTCTCAAGCTGTGGCCCTGGGTAGAGTGCCGTGCCATCACAGCTCATAGCAACCTCCAACTCCTGGGCTTAAGTGATTCTCTTGCCTCAGCCTCCCAAGTAGCTGGGACTACAGGCGCCCGCCACAATGCCTGGCTATTTTTTGGTTGTAATTGTCATTGTTGTTTGGCGGGCCCAGGCTGGATTCGAACCACCAGCTCTGGTGTATGTGGCTGGCGCCTTAGCTGCTTGAGCTATAGGTACCAAGCTTGAGCTACAGGCACTGAGCCTGAGTAGGGCTGTTTTGAGGAGGAGCTGGGTCGTTGTGGGCTGAGAGGATGTCCTTCCCTTGCAACTGAGTAACACTTGCAAGTTTGCTTCTTCCCTGTTACATTTTCTTTTTCTCCATCACTTTATAGTCTTCCCTCCCCAACTTTCCTTCTTTTAATGTTTCCCTCTTTTCTCTATCTCTTCTTTCCACATACCTTCTATTTCTTAAAACAAAAAAAAATTAATAGCTAATGATGCTTCTGTTACTCAAAAGATAGAAACATGAATATTAATCTACTATATTGAAGTTATACAACTGCACATACTTTAGGCATTATTTCACCACCTCCCTACCCCAAGCCCAGACATGTACATTGCCCCCCAAAAAGATAGTCTTCAGCATGGCTACTTCAGGATTGCATGGCAAAGCATAAGCTCTTAGCAGGATGAGACATTTGGCCAACACAAGAATTTCAACATGTTGACCTTAGCACAAGTAGGCCAAGACCTGGATAAAACTGCTATGAAGATTTCTTCTTCTTCATTACTTTTATAATATTAAGCTATCTTAATCTATGCTTAGAAATGTCAAAATTAAAGGAACAAATGAAATATCCTTTAGAGAGCTGTCTCACCCTCTGTGGGTTTATCCTAATTGCAAATATCTCTGGGTTTCATAATTCTTCAGTGAGGTGCTTTAGCACCACTGAACACATTACACAATCCATCTATCTATACATGAGTGGTATGGTAGTGTTATGCCCTGATATGTAAATATTAATGTCACTAAATTTGGGTAGCCTTTCGGTAAATGGCATAAAGTATCACTAGATAATTTTTGTAAAATAAGTTTTGTTAACCATCTCTTCAAAGAAGAATCTTATAATTATCTACACCATAGCTACCAACGCCTACGTACAGGTTTCTAAGCAGGATGCACAGGCAACGCAGTATCATGATGAAATGCAGGATGCAGAGGACTGGACTCATGATGGTAGCCGATGCTCTAGCATGCATAGGGGCGTGCACCAGCAGATCCCGGTCCCCAGCCAGGCATGCTTGAACATACAGAGCACAGCACATAACAGGGGTCATGTCCATTCACTAGCCACAAAAGAGCCAAAGCAAGCCTAAAGGAAGCCAGGATGACAGATGCTGCTTGGAGAACTAGATCAGCCTACAGAGGGCAATGCTGAGGGGAGACAGATATTGCTTTGGGTCAAGCAGCAGATCGAGGCGACCAAAACAGACCTCTGACCCAGATTTCCTTTTTGCGGTATCGTCTATATTGAGAAGGTCCCCAAAGCGCTCATTAGTGATAAACTGATGGTGCGTCGGGATGACGCCCGTGTGGCGTCGAGCTGCAATATCGGCCTCTTCTTGCTCGCGCTTAAGTCGTCTCTGGTCCGCTAAAAGTTTCTGCCATAAAATTGCATAAAATGGGCAGTGAATCATCTGGTCCAGGGTATTGGAAAATTGCCAACAAAAACAACTAAGGAAGAAGGTGGGTGAATGAAGGAGACTTAGAGGGGTTTTAGAGCCACAGCTACTATGCTTCTGCTGTAACCACCCTCTAAGCACCATAGGAAGGAGACGGCACTGCACAGGGGAGACCGGGGAAAGTTGGGATGCGGAGAGGGAGGATCCCAAGATCACACCAGCTGGCAAACTATCCCCGGGCTTAGCCAGAAGCCTCCTGTGCCCTGGCAGCAAAGGCCAGGTGGGTATGGGGCACATCCGGGGATGCCCAAGCATGCTAGGCTAGCAGCAGGAGGCCAGAAGTACCATCTCTACCTCACTTAGGCACTAATTTGCTCCCACAGTGTAGTTCCATGGCAGGACCAGGGCTTAATAATTCTTCCTACCTATATCAAACTTGTTAACCTGCTATTATGGGCTTCGCTATATGGGGCCAATGGTGACTAGGCCATTTTTGTGTTTCCTATGTTTATTACTCTAATATGCTATCCACGGAATGTAGTTGCCCACTTCAGAAATTATGACACCCCTTCTAGGCCAGCCAACTCTGAGTACGGTTTTTTAGGAGGCTTATACATGCACTAAAGGCTATGTATGTGACTAACAGAGAGAGAGCATCAGTTACTTGTTTTGTTTTTTTTTTTTGAGACAGAGTCTCACTTGTTGCCCTCCATAGAGTACCGTGGCATCAAAGCTCACAGGAACCTCAAACTCTTGGACTCAAGCAATCCTCTTGTCTCAGTCTCCTGAATAACTGGGACTACAGGCACCAGCCACAATGCCCAGCTATTTTTAGAGATGGAATCTCACTCTTGCTCAGGCTGGTCTCGAATCCCTGAGCTCAGGCAATTCACCTGCCTTGGCCTCCCAGAGAGCTGGGATTACAGGCATGAATCCTGTAATCCCCATGCCTAGCCATCAGTTACTTTTTTACTAAGCTATTTCTTCATTAGGTGAAATGAGCTGAGTTTAAAGGAATGATATATATATAAAGCATAGAAAATAACCTAAGACTCATGGTATCTGGGGTTAAAAGAAACATTCTCTCCCATATTAAGAAAATAGTCATCGATTTCTATTTTTTAGAACCATTAAAAAAATCAGTTTGCTTCTTACCAAATACCTTCATTGCCTATGGAAATGATCTTATGGAATAGCATTTTAATGTGGCTTTTTATATATACATACATACATATATATATATGTATATATATATGTATATATATATATATATACACATATATATATATATACATACATATACAGGGTGTCCATAAAGTTTGTGTGCAATTTAAAATAGCTGTCTGTTTATGGACGAACCTTATGGACAACCTATATACGAATTTTATATTCCTAGGATTAACTGCCCTTATATAAAAGCATTAATTAGAGTTGATAATTCTTTTTCTTTTTTTTAAGAGATAAAGCCTCCCTCTGCTGCCCAGGCTGGAGTGCAGTGGCATGATCATGGCTCACAAGAGCCTATAAGTCCTGAGCTCAAGCAATCCTCCTGCCTCAGCCTCCTGAATCGCTGGGATTATAGGCAACCATGCCTGGCAGAACTAATAATTCTTAGCATGCTTAATAAAAGATTAGTCTTCTAGTATGCAATTAAATGTGTCATGTGACATCTATCCTTAAAGGATGGTAGGTCTGATTTTTCTCCAGGTCTACAAAGTGGTAACTCATCAAGTAGCTAAGGGATTTCTAGTGCTCAGGTAAGTTGTTGTAAGGATTCAATGAGAAAAGACATGAGAAACCTTCTGCAAAGCACGGTGCCATGGAAAGAGCACTGGCCCAGGAATCTGGGGCCCTGGTTTCCTGCTGCACTATTGGAATAGGGCAACTTACTAAGTGGCTCTGTGTAAGCCACTACCTTTCTATGATCCTTTCCTGGATAAAACAAGGGTGTTGGGAGATGACCACTAATGTCCCTTCCAGGACTGGCACATTCTAAAATGCTGTTATCATCAATTGTAATAATAAAGCATTTGCATATAAGACGGATACCCCCATGAACTGGGCAGTGTGGGCTGTTTCTGTAACAATGGGAATGGATTGAGCCTTAAAGTTGTCAAATCCCTAGTGTACAGAGATGCGGCAAAGCTCCCAACCCAGTACTTGAATCAGATTCGGTAAAGCCAGCAGGCCTGCAGTTTAACCACATAAGCCAATAACCAGAGATAAAGACATGCAACTTTTAATAATCTGTGAGCTAGTATTATTCAGAATATAAACTGCTCACCTTCTATATGCAACTGCGTTTTTTTTTTTTTTTTTTTTTGAGACAGAGCCTCAAGCTGTCGCCTTGGGTAGAGTACTGTGGCATCACAGCTCACAGCGACCTCCAACTCCTGGGTTTAAGCGATTCTTTTGCCTCAGTCTCCCAAGTATCTGGGACTACAGGTGCCCGCCACAACACCCAGCTATTTTTTGGTTGTAGTTGTCATTGTTTGGCAGGCCTGGGCCGGATTCAAACCCGCCAGCTCTGGTGTATGTGGCTGGTGCCTTAGACACTTGAGCTACAGGCCCTTAGCCACTGTAAGCAACTTCTAATACATCAGTTGCTAAACTAAGTAAGTAAAACATGTCCCTCGTGTCCCCCACAAAACCTTCCACATTGGGGACTAGGGTTTATATTACTAAAAAGGCATTTCATCTTCTTTCATCACAGCAGCCCATGCCTACATATTTGGGAATTTTGTATCTTTGTGACAGCAAATACTTAACACAGAGCTACAGAAATGAATCTGTTCTGAGGCCTGATGGACACTCATCATTAGTGAGTGATTACACATAATGTCTTCATATTAAATACTTCCTCTTGTTTCCTTCCATGGACAGATGCAAGTATCCTATTGAATACTGTTTGATTGTGTTTAGACATGGGAAAAGTATAACGGTTTCTTTTTTGTCTTTTGTCTTACTATTTGGCAGCACTGATTATTATCATCCAGCTACTGCCAAAGTCAGCCTCAGCCTAAATTTTAAAGGAAGCTTCTCCTAAACCTCAGAACCACTCAAGTCAGAAAAACAAAGAAAAAGGACGTCAGAAGGAAAGGAAGGACTTAAAGGGAATGGGACAGCTGATGTGGACATGAACACCCTGCTCCTGCTGCCACCCATCTCTTAATGCATTACAGGAGAATGGCACTGGAGCACTGTTCCATCTCTAGGACCCGTTTTCTTGGGAATGTGAAGCCCAGAAGTGTGCATAATAACAACACTTTATCACAGCAGAAACTTGTGATTTAGCCCATTTGGCTGATATGAAGAACTGGCCATGCTAGTTACACCACTGCAAGACATCTCTTTTCTTGCCACTGCAAGAAAATACCCATGTGCTGAAGTTCTTGGCTCAACATTCTTTACCAGTGTTTACTGGCGTTATCTACCTTCTTCTCAGCTAAAGGCAATAGAGTTACGGACAACTCCTTCAAGGTCTTTTATAAAATGTACCTTGGACAATACTGTTTTTCATGTTCCTCTTTTCTTCCACTGCATCCTTCCCAATTTGAACTGTGCTTTGTACCAGCAGAGGGGTGGGTAGTATTGTACTGAAGCAGCATGTGGGCAGACTTCCTTAGAGAATGTGGGAGAGGTAGACAGGGGGCGAAAGAGCAAACTCCAGTTTCCAGCTAACAGGGCACTGAACATAGTCGTGGACAAACTCTCTCCATACCTCCCATGCAGCAGTGCTGGCTGGACTCAGTATTCATAACCTAGTGTATGGGGGGAAATCAGCCCTACTTTTTTTGAAAAGTGGACTAAAAGGGGAGTGATTGAGCCTGTCATATAAAAAGTCATTTGTGAAAGTTCCAATCATTGCTTCTAATTACTAAACCATGTCACTTTTCTGACAGATTTCTAGAATGTTTACTTCCCTTATACCATCTTCAGAGCAAGAACTAAGAGATTTAAAAGATAGGATTTACCTCTTTATCATCATGGCGTCTTCGAATAAATTCTTCTGAAGACTCCAAGTAATCAGCTGGTATAAAATGTCTTGGTGATTCTGAATCTTCAAAACAACAGAGTACAGTTAAAACAGGCAAATATTTACCTGGATATCATGTTGGGAAACTATTTCACCTTTCATCTATTATAAATACCAAGTTTTTATGATCATTGTTGATTAACAATCAATAATCAAATTCTAAAGGGGAAAAACTCAAATTCCACCCCCACCCCCACTTTTCAGATTTACTTGCGAACCAGTTAAATACAAAGAAAACTAATCAAAAGGCAAAAGGTGAGCAGAAAGAGAGGTGTCCCTACAGAGAGGCGTGCAGGATCTCACAGGGACAAACCGCACACTCAGACACACAGGGCCATGAGAGAGGCTGCCTCTCAAAAAACCATGGGGTGAGCGGGGATTGGTGCAAACCCCAAGGGGCTCAAGAGTTCAAATGAATAAGTCTCTCAGATGAGGTAAACGGCCAATTTTTCTTTCGAAACACAGTTTGGTGGTTAGTCTAAATGACATGGTTGGGGGGGGTTTGTTTTTAAAGAAGTGCAGCCACTATGAGCCATGATCAATTGCCAAGCAAAACAAACAGAAAACAAAGGGCAGACCAGAAAGTGAACACCAGGGGCACACCAAGGGGACAAAGCAAGCAAGGTGGAAAGACGGGGGATGAGACTGGTCAAATACACAAAATGCCACCTCCACAGGGTGGTGCCAGTTCACTCTGAGGGTTGTTGTTCCTGTCCAGGCCGTAGTCTGAGTATGGCACAGAGTTCCCATTATTGACAGCCCTCGGGCAGTCCTCTGGGACCGCAGGTCTCTCCCGAGGAGGCTCTGAGTTGCAACTAAGCCTGGCCATGGTGAGGTGGGAAGACAGGCGTGTGGGAACCAAGGGCTTCCCCACAGAGGGGGGCTGGTTCTGGTGGGGCTGGCTGGGGAGGTCTGGCTTCTGGCCCACTGGGAGGCCGGAGGAGTCACCAGGGGAAGGCTGTCTGGGATGGTGCTGGAGGGGCTTTTTCAACCGGAAAGGGAGGGGGCTCATTAGGTATATGTTCCTGAGGAGGGTGCTCTTGTCCCCTCTGGAATCCAGGCGCCAGTCAGGCTGTCTGGGGCTCTGCTGCTGCTCATGCTTCCGGATGGTGGTGAATCGGGTATACGAGGCTGGGCAGGTGCCCTTGCACTTGTTGACACGATGTTTGGGGAAGTCTCCGTGCACGCTGCCACTGCTGCCTTCTCTGCTGTCATTGGAGGCATTTGAACAGCGGTCCAGCTCATCAGAGCAGGTAGAGAGTGGCTCAGAAGGCACAAAGCCCCTGAAGCCCAAGGTGTGTTCTGCCATATCGCTGCACGTTGGAGAGGCACAGACCCCACCGGAGTTCATTCTATCCATCTCCTTGGGATGGAGCTTGGTTGACTCAAGGAGGGATTCAGCAGAGCGGGCTGAGGTCAGGCCACCCCGGGGCAGCACAGGTGTAGGGGACTTGCTCAGCCTGCCGGACAGGTCCAGGGACGGCATGGACCGTGACCGCTGAATCAGCTGCTCAAAGGCAGTGATGCGGGAGGACACCGTGTGCTTGGGGATGTGCTCTGAGCCTTCCTGGCTGGAGCCCAGCTCACCCCTCGCCAATGCCAGGCTGCTCCTTTCAAAGTGGGAGGCAAGATCCCGCACACTGGAGGAGGAAATGGACCCCAGGAAGAGACCGGCTCGGTTGATCTGGTGCATGTCCCGGTAGAACATGGTGAACTGCATCCCAGCCTTTCTCGAGAGAGGACAGGGCCTCCTGGCGCTGCTGCTGTACTCCTGGAGGCTCATGGTGCTGCTCGACTTGCTGTCGTAATCCCGCCGGGAGCGCATGAGCAGGTTCTCGATGCTGCCCCCCACTTGCAGAGGGAGGCCTCTTTTAGAATCATTCAAAGAAACGGAAACACAAAGGTTCTCACAGCTCTGGGCCTTCTCTGAGGGCAACAGGACACTTTTTTGTTCCTGCAAAAGAGCGCTGGGAGCAGAGAGCCTGGGTTTGAATTTGGAAGGAAGGATTTCTGAAATGCAGGCTTTCGCAGCTGACAGGGGCTTCTTGTGCTTACACACAGGGCCTAACGCACTGCTAGTGCTACGTGTTCGGCTATGAACTGAAGAGGAAGTAATCATGTGAGCATTCCCACCTTTACGATCCACTGGTAAGCATGCAGAATAAAATAAACAGACCCATTAGGTTAAAGCTGAAAGCTGCTTAAAAAATAAAGGAGAGGTAACATGCTCATTTGTTGTCATAAGGGCTTTTTAAAAATTTCCAGTTGATGTCCAGAAGCAAAATAATCTGTGCTGCAAAGCAAGTGCAAAGATGCAACAACAACAACAAAAAAAAGGCCACCCTGATGGGATTAGGAATGGCCAAAGCTCAGCTAATTTCTAAGAAAAGGGAATTAGAACAAAAGAAAAGAGAGAGATGCTTCATGGAGAGCAAGGTTGGAGGTCCAAAGGAAGGGAAACTACTAATACCAGAAAGAAAAATGGCCGGTAAGAAATCGGGAGGGGACGTAAGAGGGCTCCAAGGCCTGGACGTGGATCTGGACAAGGCAGAACTATCCCCGTTGCTGACGGTTCACCCGCTGCTGACGCTCAGTAAATGGGGGTGGACAGGAGACAGAGGCCTGCAGGCTTCACCCAGCTAATTACCTTTAGTGGAAGCCGAGCTGGACGGCCGCTTGAGCCCACTGAGGCCCTGAAGAGGGATGTCACCACCTTCCAAGACACTTTTATAAATCTGTCTCTCATTCTCCAAGCTAGCGAGATCCCCAGGTGCCCCATCTGATTCCCTCTTCACTGCATGGAAGTTGGAAGAATATATACTATGAACACGATAATTTTAAAAGAGAGAGAGAAGGAGGGGAGGAGATAAGAACAGGAATTAGTATTTTCAACATTTTTCCAATAAGTACATTACCTGTTGAAGACAAGAAATACACTTCCTGGCTTCCTAATCAAGCACTGTCCTTTCTGAGGAGTATTCTTAGTTAGAAACAGATTTCCACAGATAAGACCAGCCCATGGGGCCCTGAATGCCTAGGAATCTTGTCAAAACAGCAAAGGACTCTGATTTTCTGCTTTAAAAGAATAATTCTGTGAAACACTGGCACTGGGAAGGGGAAGGCTGGAGGAGGTCAGGGCAGAACAGGAGGTAGGGGGACCAAGTGGCTGCAGGCAAGAGGGTGTAGGCAAAGACATGGGGATAGCTTCTGACGTGGAGCCAGCCAGTGCTTCAAGTCCACTACTCCAATTATTTTTCTGGCTTATTCTTCACAAGTGCTTTTGGCTGATGGAATATTAATATCTGCAATGAAAGGGAGAAGCACAACTGTCTCGGATCTCCAGGAAAATCAGTGACCTGGGATTCCATGTACTTTTAGTATCACAGCTAAATTTTACACTCCTTTCAAAGTCTGTGTTCAGAAGCTTATGACATGTGTTATGAACATAAACTATTGCTTATCTCTATCCTCCATTTATTTTTATCCTTTGAAAATCTAGGTATTTTTGCAAGCTACCAAAAAGTCTTTTTGGACTGAGGTGTGGCACCCAAAAAATTAAGAGCATTTACTCACTGAGCCCTGCCCTTCCCCTACCCCACTTTTCTATGCCCTCACCCAGGAACACCTACCACTAACACACACGTATACACACGCTCACACACACTCTTCTAAATGAATGGCTCCCTTCCCACAAAGTACTCAGGCTTTTGCTAAGTTGCTTTTAATGCTATCAAACTCAGTTTATTGGAATCGATATGAATTTTTCAGCTCTGAAGACCTACAGTTAGATGAAATTCCTTCATCTCAATATTTTACTTTGGCTATTATCTAACAAAAAGCACAGCTTAAAGAACTATAAGAGTGAATACCCATAGGTCCCCCCACCTAGATTCTGTACAAGGGATACAGTTGCCTTTGCTTTATCACACATCTATCCAGTAAACAGCCATCAATGATGGAGGAGTTTTACATACCACAAAGCCATCCTTAGTTCCTCTTTGTTCTGTCAGGATTATCACCTATAACTGGTTGCCTGACCTCATACCTGCACTACCTCAGCCAGACATCAAAATTCACTTCACCTTAGTTACCTCACTTTCTGGCTTTTTTCCACTCATTGTCATCATTTTTTCCTGCTTCCCAACAGAACAACAAACCAGCACTCAGGAAAACTCTCAGAATGGATTTGCTACAGCCAATTGTTTTCTTTCTGGTACAGAAGCTAACAAAATATGCTTTTTCCAGATGTGTAACATTTTGCAACTCATGTCCTCCTTGTTTAAAAACAATATCTAAGATCTCTATAACACTGTTTTAAAATATATCCATCAGCTCTTTGAATGCTGGAAAGAGAGAACAGATCTGTTCCACTGTACAGAAGGGAAACTGAGGACCAGAGCACTAAAGGTATTTGCCCAAGGTCAAAGATGTTGGGTCCAGGCTCTGTCCAAGTACATCAGAGAGGATGAGAGAAGCCCTACATCCCTAGATGACTGAAAAAGGCCCAATCAGGATTAGCAGTTACTTACTCCTTAACAAAATAAGTTGAGTTGAGAAGCTCAGCTCTGCACAGCCGGAGGGAGGACAGAAGATTCAGCTTCTGGGTAAGATGCAGAGCTGGCTACTGAGTTTTAAGAGGTTACAACAAAAACACTCACTAGAAGAATTAAGTGAGGGAACAGAATAATCATCCTGGGCCAACTATTTCTACCAGGGTCCTAGAGACTGGGATTGCAGCTCATAAGGAATGTGGATCAGCTGAAGCAATCTACCTCCGTTTAAAAACTTACTGTCTTTCCTGGCCTCAATTTCTTTCATCTGCAAAACTAATAATGCATGGTGAGACTGTCAGCTGCACAGCTCTTTCTTCTGAGCTCCAGACACAAATATTCAACTGTGTTCTAGACATCTCCACCTGCATGTTCCTAAGGCATCTGACACTTGACATGTTCTAAACCAAAACTAGCTCTGTTCCTCTATCTCCCATACCCAAGCCAGAAAGCTCAGGGAATCAGTCCCCTTGCTCCTCAGACCTAATCAATCACCAAATCTTGCTTCTTCCCTGTCCACAACACAGCTCACATTTTATTTGCAGCTCCTCTATAAAGCCTTCTATGAACTTTGTGCCTCCATAGGACAAGAGATGCTCACTCCCTGCTGGGTTCCATCATTACATTTACACATCAGATTCTAGTTATTTATAACTCTGTCTTCCCCATTATACCCAGAACCCCTTGAGGTCACGCAGTCTATTAATTTTTGCATGCCTGGTAACTAGCATGATTATTCAATAAATATTATTGGAATAAATGAGTCTATAAAATTAAATGCAACATGCATACATATTTCTGAAACATTTATAAGGTCCAGGAGAATCTAATGTTTTCATATAGTGCTTCAGTTTATAATCTGTATTTTGTTCTCCGATTAAAGGGGAAAGGTGTTCTCTGGTATGTACCATCACCACCTAGGAAAGCGCAACTTGTTCTTGAGTGCCACCTGCTGGCCAAACAGAATAAAGCTCTTTACTTTAATGCTAACTAATGCCGAAATGCTAAGCAATGAAAATAATGAGTGCCCTCCTGTATTTGCTATGTACAGGCAATTTTTGCTCAAATTTTGGAAAATAAGGATGTGTATTTCTGGGAGAATGGGGGTCATAGACACCATTCTTGGCAAGGGAAAGCATTCCTAGAAAAAGAAAAACTTAAAAGTAAACTGAGTGAGTTGCAACAAAGAAAAGTCTGTTAGTTTACATTTAAGCTAGCCATTGCTAGCAAGCTTCTTGCCTTTTCTGAAATTCTAGCCTATTGGGGATACAGCTTACAAACACCCTGCTGGGTCTGTGAACACTCTGAGGAAAAATGGCCATAGAGGAGATTATGGCAAGTCCTAGCAAAAGATACATCTTCCAAGGTGTTTCCTGCCCGTTAAATAGGCAAAGCAGATACCCATTGTGGAGATTTGCATCTGTCTGGGGCAGAGGCCAAGGGAGTAGCTCAAGCCCTGAGATATGGGTGGAAGAGCTTATATCCCTTATTGCAGAGGAAGATCCCCTGTGGTGGTGATGGGAGAAAATGCCTCCCTCCCACTGATTCCTCAAAGGAAATTAATGCCGGTGGTGTTTTAGAGAATTAGCGGAGTTTAACACCTCCCTAGAAATGTGTGTGTGTGATCTCAAGCAGGAGGCTCTCCCAATACAATGCTCAGATTTCAGATTTCTGAAGGCTATCCTTAAGGTTAATAATAACAATAGGAGCTGATATGCTCACCCAGCAACTGCTGGCATCTTTGTCCCCTCCCTCATCTTACCCTCTGGGCAAATAGCCTTCAATAAAAGCAGAGTGGAGCAAACACTCTGGGCCAGTGCCAGAAGCCCACAAAGGGGCAATGGACCCCTCACCTCCCACTTTAATTCTACTCTATGTCTCATGTCTTTTACTTTACCATGGCTTCTAACTCTATATTTCTTCCGTTGGTTGCCACCAGTTTCCACAGGTCTTAGCAGACCCTGCTCTCAGGGCAGGACCCCAACAGTGTATCATACATGAATAATATTATTTGTTACTAGTACACAGCATTCCTTGTGCCTTGTATCTGTTGCTGTATTTTGTAATTATCTATTACATAAAATTTCTTAAACCAAAATATGTTAAAAAATACTAAAATTCCTTTATAATACAAAAAAGTATCTATATAAAAATAAATGAAAAGGGAGGTGCCTGTGGCTCAAAGAGTAGGTGACCACCCCATATACCAGAGGTGGTGGGTTCAAACCCAGCTGCAGCCAAAAATTGCAAAAAAAAAAAAAAAAAAAAAGAAAAGAAAAAAGAAAAGAAAATTTGAATTAAAAAACTAAAATGAAATATTTTTTCCTAAACATTTGGGCCAGGGCAGCACCTGTGGCTCAAAGGAGTAGGGTGACGGGGGGAGAGGGGGGCCAGAGGTGGCAGGTTCAAACCAAGCCCCGGCCAAAAATTGCAAAAAAAAAAAAAAAACAAAAAAACATTTGGGCCAAAATATGGGTGTGCAGCAAAATAGGTAGTTCCCACTACTGATTTATAGATCTGATAATGCTATGAAAATAAAATACAAAACCAGACATACACTGTAATGTTAACTATGAATATATTTCCTTTTAGGGAAAGAACTGGCAGTTGTATTAGGGTATTGGGAATACAGGTGAATTTCTTTCTCTCTATTCCCAGGGTAAGTATTGTGATACATGATCAATGTTAATCAAATTATAAACTGTAGTCTGTCCAAAACATGAAAGTGGACTTAAAATGCCATCGCTTCTCCAGATGCCACGGCATTGTGAACCTATGTGATCTGTGACTTCACTTTCTTTGCTCCTTGGGTGAGGTCAAATACTGCTAAAGTTTCCTTCACCACATCATTCCTGCCCATCCAGCAAAGGAAGCCAGATTCACTTCCTCAGTGCCTGCACTAGTGCTAAGTGAGTGGGACTCCAGTTAATTAAGATTTATAGATCCATTCATTTATTGAGCAAACATTTACTGTATCCCACTTAATCTAGTCCCTCACCAATTCCAAATATGGAAAAATCTTACTCTCTTGGACAAATTGGGAGAAAAGCAAGCCTGATTACTGAAAAATCCCCAAATGGTAAAAGAAGAAAAAGCTCCCCTATCCCTGCCAAGTGTTTCTTTTCTTTTTCTTTCTTTTTTTTTTTAGAGACAGAGTCTCACTTTGTCACCCTCAGCAGAGTGCCGTGGCGTCACAGCTCACAGAAACCTCCAGCTCTTGGGCTTAGGTGATTCTCTTGCCTCAGCCTCCCAAGTAGCTGGGACTACAGACGCTCGCCACAACGCCCAACTATTTTTTTGTTGCAGTTTGGCTGGGGCCGGTTTTGAACGGGCCACCCTTGGTATATGGGGCCGGCACCCTACTCACTGAGCCACAGGTGCCGCCGTGGCTGCCAAGTATTTCTTGAGAGTCAGGCTATGGCTGAAAAACAGAAGCCTTTGGAGACTTATTTTTAATGAAATAAATAAGAATACTTGGTAAATTAACATTTCAAATACCTTTATGTTTATGCGGTGTCTGAAATAAATTTGTTCTTTTAAGCATTTCCAATTAGTTCCCTTCAACCCTGCTAGCCCAATATTATAAATAATTTCTTAAATACTATTATTTTAATAGCTCAAACATTAAACCTTAGTATGACTTCTGTTAATTTTCTTTTCTTTTTTTGAGATAGAATCTCACTTCGTCATCTTCAGTAGAGTACTATGGCATCATAGTTCACAGCAACTTCAAATTCTTCAGCTCGAGCAATTAGCTGGGACTACAGGTGCCCACCCAGCTGTTTTTAGAGTCTCTCTCTTGCGCAGGCTGGTCTCGAACTCCTGAGCTCAGGCAATCCACCCACCTCAGCCTCTTAGAGTGCTAGGATTACAGGCGTGAGCCACCACACCCAGCAGTATGATGCAGATGACAGTTTACTGTCAGGACCCATCCTTGGCCTAGAACTCCATTACTCAGACCAGCCTGAGCAAGAGCAAGACCCCATCTCTAAAAATAGCCTCCCAACTACTCTGGAGGCTGAGGCAAGAGAATCACTTGAGCTCAAAAGTTTGAGGGTGCTGTGAGCTATGACACCACAGCACTCTACAGAGGGAACAAAATGAGACTCTATCTCAAAAAATAAATAAATAAATAAAATAATTTTATTCAAGACCTGTACTTTTAACCCCGACTGCCCATGGTAGCTGCTTTCTCTTGACACTTTTAACTTTTATAGTCTACTTCATTCATTTGCCACTTTGCCTTTTTCTTTACTAACATTTATTTGTGTGAGTTTTGTCCCCACAACTATTAACAGGCTGTAACTACATTTCTGTGATAACATCTAGCATACTGCCTTGGATCCAGCAGAACTGGGGACTTCACTCAGCAGGCTGCCCAAAGCAGCCTTTTCTGCCTTGTGCATTTCAGGGAGATGGAGGTGGGGAACAGGGTCACATGGGTATTCAAGACTGCCAAAGGGATTAGCTGAGAAGAAACAGGTGGCCTTAGGGACCAAGGAAGGTTTGCTGGGAGCTGTGGCCATGAGGAAGCCTGAGGCCATCTGGGAGGCTGCACCTCTGAAAGCACCTCTTTGAGACCTAGAGGACCTGTAACGTGTTGTCATCCTCAGATGACACACATGCTTAGCTGAAGGCACAGCTCAACTGGAAGCTCCTTCCAAGTGACTAAGCCACCGGTGAGGCCGAGGCGGGTGGAGAGCTTGAGCTCACAAGATCGAGACCAGCCTGAGGAAGAGCAAGACCCACGTAAAAACAGCTGGGCATTGCAGCGGGTGCTTGTAGTACCAGCTACTCAAGAGGCTGAGGCAAGAAAATTACTTGAGCCCAAGAGTTTGAGGTTGCTGTGAGCAGTAAAGCCACGGCATTTAACCCCAGGGAGACTGAGTGAGACTCTATGTAAAAAAATATAAAAAAGTGAGTGAGCCACAGAGCCCAGAGTGCAGGGACTATGGGGGAGCCTGCACCTGAGCCCTGACTAACCCCACAGGGGGTGCAGGAGACTTCACACTGGCCTTCTCCAAAGTGGGAACTATCCTCTGTGGCAGGTAAATTTTCCTCCAGCTGCTGTCTTAATTTATCCTCTCAATTTCTTATGTTCCTGGGTATGTTAATCATGAAGCACACATACTTAAAGAAGAAAAATTAACATAGTGGAGCTTCTGAACACTACCATAGAAGGATGAAGGTTTTTCCATTTTTCCCAATGAAAATACCCAAATTCCAGCTGAATTTCAAATGAAACTCTTCTTGCAAGGTACATTCCTTTGTCAGGTAGGTAAGACATGTCCCAGTGACAATAAGACTTGCAAAAAAAAAAATCCTTTACACTCAGCAACTTTCTTCATTGTGGATTTACCCAATCCAAATGGAACAGGCACTTTATTTGCCTTTCCCCCTCACCATATGTCAAAGAACGAAGATATAGGTGTGATGGTGAAAAGGAAATGCTCTTATCAGAACAAACTCCTTTATCAAATTTATTAGGTACAACAGGCACAATGGAGAGACAGGTCCTGCCCTCAAGGAGTTTATAATTCACTTGCAATTATAAAAATAGAATAGTATAATTCAGATCTACAGCAACAGAAATAAGGGCCAAAGATGTACTAACATAAGATTGAGTACATGAAGGCTCAACTAGGACCTGTTTAAAAAACTCAAACTGTTTGCTATTCACCATGTATATAACAGGGGGTGAAAGCAACCCTGAAAATTTCCAGCTGAGATAATAGCTGCACGGCCAGGTATGGAAGAAGGCAATCTGCTAAAGGATTCAGGCTGGCTTGGAGGTGGGGAAAGGCTGGTGGTTACCCCATGAGGAAATGAGTGGGGTGTGCCTGTATCATCTAGGCAGAGTCCTAAGAATTGACAAAAATGCACATCTCTGTAAGGATCAGGTAAATTAGCCTCCTCTTAGTCCCACCATATTTCAATCCCACTATCCCTCCCCCCATGTTTATACCAGATGTGGCCTTTCTCAGTCACATACCCACCTGCCCCCAAGGACCATCACATGAAGAGTTTTGATTCTAAACTTAGACAAACAAACATTCTAAAGGTAAAGATCCTAATGTGGAGAAAAGCTTATCAAAGATAATATGAATCATCACAAAATTAATTTGCAAGAGGAAAAGAACAGAAGAAAAATAATTTGAAGACAACAATTAGATTGCCACTTATCATCAAACTGTGCATCATTTGAAGCCATTATAGTGATACAAAGAAAATATACTTGGGGTCCAAAACACAAGCTTCTCTTCTCAGTGTCTGACATTTAATACATTATCCCAAACAATATAACAAGTGGAATGGCAACTTACTATCCAGGAGGCTCTGAAGAAATTTCCGGAGTAGGGCTGACTGCTGAGCTCTATAAATGTCAAAAAAAAGTAAGATAAAAATAATGTAGATAATTTATTTTGACTCAGACATTTCAAGTTAAGGGGAAAAAGAGAAGTCACTTTCCTTTTCTAATTTAGATAAGGGCCTGGGGGAGTCAGGGAGCCAGGAAAGGATTTTGGTGCTGGTGGAGGGCTGTGGTCTTTCTCTGGGAGGAGAATATCTGTGCAGGGAGGCTCTCCTGCTCCTGGTCATTTATATCCCAGTGGATGGACGCAGCCCTCCGGGCAGGTCAGGAGATGACCTCCCGGCTCACACTGTTTTCCATCACTGGCCACCACTGGACCAACATGCATTAGTGACATGAACATCACACCCTCCTCCAGCTTCTCCCCTGCCCACAGACGCCCCCCAAGCCCATCACAGTTTCATTCATGCGCCCCAAATGCCACATCAAGAGAGAGGGTTACCTAACACATTAGGTCCAGAATGTACAAAAATGCATTTTACAAGACCACCCCCTATTTCTATAATTTGTATATGCCTGCTGATTTAGAAGTGTGGAAATGGAGAGAAATGTCATTTTGCAAACCTTATTAATGACCATTTAAGCATGAATGAGGGAATCCTTTATAAAATTACCAGGGCACTATGCAAAAGAAGGAAAACAACCAAACAACCAAAAGCTACATGCAGAGAAAAAACATAATTGTGTAGTTTAGGTTTTCTGTTGTTGTCCTGGAGAGAAAAATCCAAAGGGTTCAGTACATTTATTTTTAAAAATAATGTAGTGATTGACTAAATGAACATACAAGTTAACCTTAAAAGACATTCCTATTTCTAATAATGACCATATCTCTCAAATGACCATTTTACAGTTAATAAGCTATCTGGAGAAGAGACATTTGGGGAAAGGAGAAAAAGAAAGGGAAAAGGAGATGAGGGGAGGGGAGTCAACTCAGCCATGTGAGCCTCTGCCTGCTCAAACCTGTGAGGCTTGTATCCCTTCACTTCTGAGGGCATCTCTGCCCCAGGATGAGGACTGTGCCCCACAGTACCCCCACTATTCCTCAGAGAGGGCACCCCTCTTGCCTCCACATTCATCCTCCTGCCAGTTTGGCTCTACTGTCTTGCCTGCCCAGCCTGTCCTCGAGACTTGCACCTTTTAGCACCTCTCCCATTCTGGTCTTGCTCCTTCAAAGACATTGTCCTAGTCTCCACTGTGGAAAGACTTTTACATGACCCTACGAGTCCTCTGGAAACCCCTACTTTCTCCCTCTCTTCCTTCCCTGATCGCATCTTTTCACTCAGTGCTACAGCCCTGCGTGATCTCCTGATTTCTTGTCACATAATCTAACTCCAATCAACTGCTCCCCTAGCAACCTCCAAAGTCGTTTAAAAACCTCTTAGTTGTCAAAGCCATTGACCTTTCCTGGAAGTCCATTTCTCCAGACCGCTCAGCTCTGGGAAGTTCTCACACTTCCTTCTCTTGCTCACCAGTCACTTTTCCATACCTCTCTGAACTCTTCTTTCTCTGCCTCTCTTCTACTCCACGTCACCCAGCATCCCAATGGGTAGCTCTTGGTGTCTCATCCTTTCTCCCAACATGATTTCCTCTTCTGTCTTCTGTCTACTTCCAGGGCTTCAACCATCACCTCTTCCAATCAACTTCTCAGGCCCTTGCCTCTTCAATGAGACCCAGTCTTAGAGATCCAACTGTCTACTGGATATCCCTACATGATATCCAACTAACACTTTGAAAACCAATTACCTAAAACCAGCTTCCTTGCCTTACCTCTGCCCTGATTTTCTTCCCAGCTTTCTTATGTGCCATACTCATGTCCTCCGTCTTCTAGCTAGCTGGCGCCAACCCTAAATCCTTTCTTCTTCATGCCAGTTAGTTGAAATATTCCACAGCAATGTCCTTGGTGCTTTCTCTTGTCACACACACCCCATGCTGGTGCCCCACAGCGTGGGATCTCACCTCTACACCCCTGGACTACTACAGGTGCCTCCTTGAGACTTCAGTTTTCTTCTCCCTTCAACTCAGCTCCTCCCAAGTAATGACACTAATCTTCCTAAAGCACTTTCTGAATCACATCACTGGTCTGAGGGCAAACCCAATCATCTTTCATCATATTTTCTGGGCTTCTACAATCCACGGTCAATCTTCTTTCTCAAATCTACCTCCCTCGATTTCCTACTGCAGCTGGACTCGTCTTTTTCCTGAACATAACTTAAACATATGTACTTCTGTGATGTTTTCTCCATCCTCCTACTTTCCTCCTGCACCTCGGGTCCATCCCCTCTTGCAGATCCTGGCTAACTGCTCTGAGAAGCCTTCTCTGACTTTCCACATGACTTCTCTCTCTCCTGGTGCTGTGAATCCATGCCGCTCATTCAGCCGTGAGCACTGCTGTAGGTCTTTTATTCATGAGTGTGACTAAACTGGTCAAGTTCCAGAAGGCAAAGCCACTTTTTTGTACCGATTTAGAACTCCTGCAGCACATGTCACACACACTCGGGACAAACGGGCACCATTAACTCAACCGATGTGCAGAGGACTCACTAACGTGCAGGCTGCTGCTCCGTGCCCACCCTGACCAGCTCTGCCTATAGGGAGGCTGCAGTTAGTTCAGTGCGTCTCAAGGCGCCTCCTATCTGCACATGGCTTACAGGAGCTCTCTTATTATTTGGGCTACCTTGAACTACTATCTCAGACCTCCCATCCTGAATCCCAGCCAACTATAGGACACAGCGACAGCCACCATGTTCAATCTAGAACTAGCTGGTTCCTACATTGGACCTTCAACCTCACGGTCGATATTCCTGGTTCCACTGCCCACCCAGATTAGAAACTCAGCCCTTTAAGTCCACCCTGTCACCTATCTGCCTAAATCAGTGGTTCTCAATCTTCCTAAAGCTGAGACCCTTTAATAAAGTTCCTCATGTTGTGGTGACCCCCACATGTGAGGAGCAATGTCTCGGTTCCTAAGACCATCAGAATATGTGTTTTCTGATGCTCTTAGGTGACCCCTGTGAAAGGGGAAACGGTCATTCAACCCCCAAAGGGGTTGTGACCCCCAGTTTGAGAACCACTGGCCTAAATGGTGAGCATATGACTTGCCTCTTGTGTCTCCTCCAAGTTTTAAAGGGGAGTGTGGACCCGCCCCTGGCCCTGCCAGCTCCCTCGAACCTACTGCCTCCCTGGGCTCCCGATCCTGCCTCCACTGAGGCAGGACACAGCCCTGAACAGCCCAGCCTGCAGCTGCTGGGCCTCTGACTCTCCCACCTGTGTCCTCTTAACTATTGCCCATTCCTTTGGTTTCTTTTCCCCTTCCCTGGTTAGAATCTCCAACTCTCACATGACTTTTCGTACAACTCAAACAGGCTGGTGGTCTGAGCCTCCTTGCCTTGGTTCTGCGTAAGTGTGGTACGTTTCCACTTTTCCTGCCATGGTCGGTGGACCTTCCTAGTCTTTTCAGCAGTGTCCACATTCCTTTTTTATTTTCTTTCTAAAGATATCCTTTTTCTCTTATAAAAATATCTTTTGTCAGCTCGGCACCTGTAGCACGGCGCCAGCCACATAGACCAAATTTGGCGGGTTTAAACCCGCCCTGGGTCAGGTAAACAATGATGAGAAATGCAACAAAAAATAGCCAGGCGTTGTGGCAGGCACCTGGAGTCCTAGCTACTTGGGAGGCTAAGGCAAGAGAATCACTCGATTCTCCAAGAGTTTGAGGTTACTGTGAGCTGGGACACAACGGTACTCTACCGAGGGTAATATAATGAAACTCTATCTTAAAAAAAAAAAAAATTCTCTTGTCAGGGAACCTTAGGGACAGTTCGGCCAACACGTGATTTGATTTTTTTTAAAGAGAAAAAGGTGGCTCAGTGCCCATAGCACAGTGGTCATGGTGCTAGCCACATGTACCTTGGTGGCGGGTTCGAACCCAGCCTGGGCCAGCTAGACAACAATGACAACTGCAACAAAAAAATAGCTGGGCATTGTGGTGGGCACCTGTAGTCCCAGCTGCTTGGGAGGCTGAGGCAAGAGAATCCCTTAAGCCCAAGAGTTGGAGGTTGCTGTGAGCTGTGATACCACGGCACTCTACCAAGGGTGACATAGTCAGACTTTGTCTCAAAAAATAAATAGAGAAAAAGTCTCAGTCTGTCATCCAGGCTGGAGTGCAAAGGTGCAATCATAGTTCACTGTAACCTCTAAATCCTGGGCTCAAGCAATCCTTCCACCTCAGCCTCCCAAAGGGGTAGGACAACAGGAGTGAGCCACTGTGTCTGGCACACGCTTGTTTTTTCCCTTCCCTTGGAAATCTAATTATTGTCTGTTTATGGGGGGAGTATGTGTGTGTATGTGTCTCTCTCTTTCTCCACATACACTTTAGTAATCCACATTTTCACATAACTTTCTTCCAAAATATCAACACAGGCTCGGTTTCAAACACTTGCTCATATGCAGGCTGTCCGACCCGTGGAGAGCATTTTTTCACTGAGAACTTTCTGACCTTTAAGATGACAAACACTACTACTCTGACAGCACCATGCACAGAAGCAGCACCAAAGCGTTGCTGCTGTGCTCCGGAAAATGACCTCTGAGGTTGGTATCTCCCAGGGCTGCAAAAAAGACAAGGAGATTGCCAAAAATGGCTGTCTGAAAATTCAGAGAATGTACACAGAGGTGAAGGAAGGGAATTTAACAGGGCTGTGCCTTGACAGCGGAGAAAGACAAAAGGTGGGGAAAGTAGTTTAAATCACCAGCCATTCTGTCTATAAAGAATCCCCTTTAGGGAAGATGCCAAGCTCAAAATAAATCCAAGCAAAAATTAAGTTGGGTTGGGGATTAAGGGTTGATAAAGGAATCTCAAATAGGAGTCAGAAAGCCATGCAGCTTCAAATAACCCGCATAACCGTCCCTCACCTCAACTACACCAAAAATTACAGAACAAAGAAGGATACAAAGCAGAGCTTGGAAAGGAACTGATGGCATGAGAAAAACTGGGAAATACCTGTGGCAGGTTTGCACTGGATGCTTTATTAAGCGTCTCCATTTTTTCTAAATCTGCCTCTAACTCTGTTTGGCAGAGGTTGAGATCTTTGTCTAGATTAGTCTGGTTCAAGAAAGAAAAGATGGGAAAGAAAGTTTTAGTTTAGAGGAAAGGGAGAATGAATGAAAGATTAAGTTTGAAAAAAAAATGATCTTTTTAGTGTTATACTTTCATAAAGGCCAAGATGCTATGACTAAAACACAAGAGCTCACCAGAAATTAGTTAAAGACATGAAAACAGAGAACATAACATTATGCTTATAAAGTAGAAACTCTAAAGTAATCAGCTTCAAAAATCTATTCTAATTGCTAAACAGCACTACAAATATCACCAGAACCTACCTTTCAGGAAATACCTATTTCCTCTCTTTTTGGATTATGGTGACTGTGATAAATGCTATATGTCAGAAGAATAAGTAATTGCTTAGAAAACCTCTATACATTAGTATATGTCTCAGAGAGTTTGTTAAATAGTTTTATCACCAAGCCAAAAAAAAAAAAAAAGTCATCACTAAGTTTAAAAAAAGTGACTTCAGAAAACAAAACAAACCCACAACACACTCACACTAACCAAGGCTAGAGAGCACACACACACAGTTCAACAGAGGAGGCACAGCGGAATTACCTTTCTATCCTCTCTAGGAAGGATAGAGCAGTCTCCAGGAGTATAATCCCATATCTTTTTGGGAGGCTGACGGGAAGCAGAGGAGGAAATGAAGAAATGAGCATAAAGACATCAAGACAAACATGGAGACTGGCTCAAACAAAGAGGGGGCACACTAGGAGAACCGTATCAACACAGAAAAGTGAACTCAAAAGCAAAGGGCGTGGGCACTCTGCCTCTGGACGCAAGCTACCTGCCCCAAGGGGGAGCTCTAAGGACTTGGGAGCTGGGGCCATGACCTAGGAAGTTGTTTCTATGTCTATGTCTCAAGAACAAATCATCATTGGATTTTATAATAAATATTGAAAACTTAAAAAAAGAAGAAGAAAAAGAAAAAAAGCATTAACACAATTTGAATACAAGTAGAAACTTTAAAATTCCTTATTGCTTTTTTAAACTAAGATTGACACTGGAGAGTCTGTATTTTTGAGGCAGACTTCCCTACTGTAAAATTCACTTTGTATTAACAAACATGTTCATGTATAGGTTTGGCCAGGGGAAAGCTCAACTAAAACGTGCACTCTATGGTTTGTGGCAATGAAATCCATGCACAAAATGGGTGTTAGATAGTGAACTAGACAATTTTATAAAATTGGTTTTAAAATTTTTATAGTCCAACTACACTTTGATAATACTGCCAGGGATAGAGACACACCTTCTATCCTCCTTAAAAACCAGAGTTTAAACTCAGAATTTAGATAGTGGACTATAGTGTTATTTTCATTTTCTCTGCTAATCCTTCATGTTAGAATTAGAGCTGCATTCCTTAGATAGAAATCTTCCAGAAGATTCTTGAAGGTTTAACGAGGGAGGGTTTCATAGGATAGGACATTCAGAAGTTAGAAGGCACTTCTAACTCTTGAACCTCTGTCCTACCAAGTGGACCTTCTTGTGCTGTCTATCTAGAATCGAATTTTCCTCTATGATGATCTCTGGGATGATGAGAAACAGGGGATTATTGATAGTTCCTAAAATGTTGTGCAAATTTCATTATAACCAATTCTTTGGAAGCATCCCACTTGGTTTACTCTGTGAAGTTTTGACTTGAATTTACACATAGAAATCATGTCAATTTCTATAGAAATTAGAGGAGAAAAGAGAAGAAAAGGCTGATACTCAGGCTCTTTGTAATACATCTGCAAATAAAAAAATGTGACTCCAAGGTGTGTTCACCACTGAAGCCAACAGGTTAGTACATTCATCTCTGGACATGTATACTTTGCAGTTTGTAAAGTGAGTGGAATTAGCAATGATCATTCATCTTTAAGTACTTGATACACTTGGATCGCTCATCTGGGGAAGTAGACTTTTTACACTCACTTGCGATACCTCTATTCATTTCTTTTTTACTGCAACAACAAAAAAAGACAGTGTTTATAAATTAAATTAGTTTTAAGCAATCCTCTCCTGAATGGTTCCTTGAACCATTTGATGTTCTATTATGACTTGATGGAGTTAAAAGGCATTACAGTAAGGATCTTGCTAAAATTTTAGTTCATTTTGGGTGGCATTAAATGGCGCTGTTCATTTTAAATAGCTCAGCAGGAATTGCGGACGAAAGGAGTGGGTGAATGTCTAGTGTCAAAGTTCTGGCAGGCTTTACTTCGAAGAAGTGCTCCTGAGTTGGTGTGAAAAAAGAAAAAAAAAAAGCAGTAATGATGATCCACATCGTTGGGTAAGAGTTTTAATATCATTCTGCTTCTGAATGGCTACAAATTTTTCCAAAACAACTTCCAAGGTTTACATTGCTTACTCTTCTGTGACAGTATAGTTGGAATAGGAAGAAAATCAAAGAAAAAAAATTTCTCCCTACCACAACTTCTTCCCAAACTCTGTGGGTTCAACCAGGTAATGAGTGCACCCTTAGGATGTTTCAGACTATAAGGAACTATAGGACTCTCAGGTCTGCGCAAGGAACACATGTGGCTTCAAAGAGAATGCCATTTTGAAAAAGCATCTTTAGGCTCGGCGCCTGTGGCTAAACGGGCTAAGGCGCCAGCCACGTACACCTGAGCTGGCGGGTTCGAATCCAGCCTGGGCCCGCCAAACAACAATAACGGCTGCAACCAAAAAAAATGGCTGGGCGTTGTGGCGGGCGCCTGTAGTCCCAGCTACTTGGGAGCCGGAGGCAAGAGACTCGCTTGAGCCCAAGAATTGGAGGTTGCTGTGAGCTGTGAT